>VZTZ01002947.1:190164-294448 GCA_013400955.1 Drymodes brunneopygia | reverse complement strand
CCCCCCCCTCTTTCATATGAAACCTCAGATTCTGGAGTACAGTTTGGCAGCACCAATCTGAAATCGCCGCCAGTTTCCTAGGGTACAGAATCTCTAATAACACAAAGCCCTGACTATCTTTTTGCCCAATAAATAATCAAAATTTTGTACCACCAGATCATCCTTGAAAAATATGACTGCTTGTTTTTCCTCTCTGGGTTGCAGCTAATCCTTTCTGTCAGCAGGGTTTCATCTGCAACAAGCCTGCCTGTGACATGTTAGGTCCCAATACATCTCTCAACAAACCCCCCGTGCGTGGCGTGGCTCACAAAGTGCACAGGCTGCAAAAAGGACCACAGAGACAGAGCCTCTCTCCTCTAATGGGATCAGAAAGGCTGAGCTTTCCCAAGAAAGATGCTCATCAAAGGAGAGGCCAGGAGAGACAGCTCGCTCTCAGGGAAGTCCCGGCCCACAGATCATGTTTCTGGTGCATAAGCAGAACAGAGCATTCGTGATATTTGTATTCCTGAATGGCTTCTCGCTCAGGTTGAATTATTGGTCACATGTTTATCACTGTCATGCTGGAAAGCTGATCCAGGTGATGTTTTCTTCATAGTCAGCAATTCTGAACAGCATTTTTCTACCTTTAAGGGCTGGCATTGTATGACTCACTCTTTAGGACTTGCTCTTCCTTTTTTCCTCCCCTCTTCTGTCCCTGCTTCAATTTTACGCTTCTTCATTTTGCCCAACATATCAAAAGAAAATGCACGAGGTGGTAAAAACTGGATGGATCATTTTCACCAGCAGTGAAATATCAGAGGCTTCCCCAGGTTTTGCAGAAGGGATAATGGGAATAAACTCCATGAGAGCTATTTGTTCTCCCTGCTTACCCAATGCCTGGCCCTCCACCCACAGCGGCCTAAGCCTGATGTGCAGCTGTGGAGGGGAGGAAGGTGACAGCCACCAGCTTGCTCTCCTGCTCCCTGTGGGAGAGGACATTACCTCTCCTGCAAAATGCTATTGCATGGTGTGGCTGCTTTCTCCCACTTTCTCAAGGAAAGAGCTCCATTTTCATCTCATTGTCAAGGAAATGAGAAGTGCCCTCAAAATCACTCTAGAGACACTTGACACCTTGGGGGTTGTTTCTTCATCTTATCTGGGATTTTAAACCTCCTCTGAAATCTGCTGTCAAGCCAAGAGTTTCAGTTCACTCCAGGGCCCAAAGTGCTGCAAAAGTTGGTCTTGACGACTGTCAAACTGCTAATAACCAAGGGAGACCACAACGGCCATGAAATAAAAAATTACAGAGACTCTAGTTTTGTCTTCTGAGATGTCTGAGGAGCAGCATGCCTCTGTCTGTGTGTACACGTTCCCAAGCAGAAAGACAGAAAACATTTAACTGAGGGCACTTTGAAAAGGATATAGTCTGCTATTCAAGATTTACTCTGTTCTTGGAGTGATTAGATGGGGCAGCAGAATGACAGAGCTCACTCAGTGATGTAATAGCTGACATACTACACAATTCTATACTCTTTCAGATTTAGCACCTCATATCACCTCAATGAATACTAATCATAACAACTGTTTACCTTTAGTAATTTCTCAAACAATTCTACTATTTACTTTTTACAATACTATTTATTATGTCTGATGTAGTCAGTTAATGTTACATCCAGCTGAAACACCTGAAGTATAATGCATAAAATTTCACCTTGGACACTCTGCTGAAGTGCTGGCATTGCCAAATCTCCACGGGATTTTAATCTGCACTTAAGTAAATACTGTTGCACGCACTTCAGACAAATTTTCACACACCAGTCTATTAATGTTGTTTCCGACATACAAAACTCCCAAATGAACCAGAGGCATTCATTAATAATGTGCATTAATGGGCAGAAGTTTCTTCACATGGACTCTAAAAATCTTCAAATGCTTGCAAGATAAATAGTTTGCTTTTGCGTAATAAGAAAAGACAAAATTTTGTGTTTGATGAAACACTTGGACCTAATTTTCTTTAGGAGTATATCAGCACTGGCACCAAGCACAGATGGGAATAAGTATGAATTTATTTTATGCTCCCTTTGCTATGTTCATAGCAATATAAATTTGCATTTATTATATTATTGTAACTAAATTTGAGAACCATTTATCTTGGGGAAAATGCACAGAAGACTCACATTTCTGAATGGATGTTAATTATCTGGGTAAAAACAATTAGGCCACAGCCACCCTACCTACCTTATAATTAGGTGAGATCCTAAGAAGAAAAAGAGGAAAAAAAAGGAAAAAAAAAAACAAAAAGAGAAAAGAAAACAGGAAAAAGGAAAAGAAGTGGGAAAATAAAAAATAGGGCCATGTGAACAGATTTTCCCACCCAGTTTCAGCATGGCTGGTCAATCAGCAGTCAGCTAAATAACTCAAAAAATACACAGGATAAAGTTAGATCAGATTATTTACAAATTGTACAAAAAGAGCACAACAGTAGTGAAACCACACATCTCTTCCTCTCATCCAAGCAGAGAAGCCAGCATATGCTATTATTTCAGGGATCTGCTTTTCCCCCTGAAAAATAACCTTGCCTTAACTAATAATTGCATTTATGTGTTTATAGACAGTAACTGCAGCTGAACTCAGACACACGTTTAACTTTTTTCTGCTGAATATGAAAGTAAAAAGACCTGGTTAAAGCCACCTTATAAGTGTATCAGATCTGCTGGAGGAAAACAATAGTGCAAAGAACAGATTCCTTATGACAGTCCACAAACTTTGGCTTTTCAAGGCACGTGGTCATCTAAGCAAGGCCACTGGGACCCATGGCATGTAAACAAATTAACATTTTGTTTAAATGTCAATCAACAAGATCCTTCCATTCAAACCCAGGTCAGCTGCACTGGCAGCTGTTGAAGTGAGGACACTCCTGACTTACACAGATGCTCGGGAGTTGGTGGAAACACCATTCTACTTTTGAAATATCCTCCTAGAAACTTACAGATTCAGCTTTTTAAAATCTATATGAAAAAATATTGCAGTAAAATTTCTGGGGACAACCCTGATTGTTTCCTCCATCCTCTTCTCATTCAGAATGTGGGAGGTTAAAACCTCACACTTTTCACTCCAAACAGCAGCCAGTGCAATTTTGATACATTACTTTGTACTACTCATTGTCATTCCCATAAAGTACTTTAGACACAGTTTTACAGTTTTACACCATGGAAACTCTCCAAGAAAAAAGGGAGAACACTGGCATTAAATCGCTGATGACCAGATTAGAGAAAGTTTGCAAAGAATTCTGTTGGATTCCTCTCTTTAAGTTGTTGGAATTTGCAGAAAGGTAGCTCCTCATCACTGGGCCAGTGCAGAGCGATCCCAGGCTGTGTATCATTCCAACAGAAGAGCAAGGGCCTTGGGAATGAATCACCAAAAACCTTTGTTGAAAGTGGCACATGCAAATACAAGCTGAAACAAGCTATGAGGGCATCCTTGGGGAAAAGTGGTGAGGTGAAATAAGGAAGAAAAGAAAGCCACAGACCTAGGTAAATACTTTTCTCGGTCTTAAGTTTAAATGTTTGTCAGATTTTCTGGTAGTTTCAGTTTCTTTCAGTATGAAAAAACAACCCTGAACTTCACCAAAAACAGTCTCAATTTGTTATGAATTGCAAAGAGCTCACACACAAAGACACTCCTATTCTTCCTCTCTGCCATGTAAATTTACATGATCAAGTTGCAGGTGATAAACAGTAAAGAACAACAAAATCTGGTCTACTTCACTGTGAGTGAACAAGTTATGCACATAATCCCCTTCCTAGATATTCTTCAGCACAATGTGCAAGAATTTAAAAATGTGTTACCCGTGACGGTTCTCCTAATACCTTTAATTAAAACACTACCAGAAGTTATAATGAAAAAGGATTACTTTTTTTTTTTTTTAATACACTAAAACCTCAAGCTCCTGTTATTTTACATTCTGGTAAAAAGGAAATGAATAATGAAGCCACATTTTGGGATTTAGCATAATCATAAGATTCTCAGTTAAAGAGCAGGAAAGAGGTTTCATTTTTTAAATTTCCTTTTAACAGATACAAGCTTTATGTTCCTTTATTATTACAAGTACACTGATTTAAAATGTCACCCTTTTAAGCTCCCAACATTTGTTAACAAGCTGCATCTTTCTTCTGCCCCACTACAAATGGCAAACACAGGGTCTCACTGAATGAAAAGAAACTAGTTAATAATTGGCCTTATTGTGATTTCTGGCTGCCTTGTAACACCCTTGTGGATTTCGCTCTGAATGCAAAATGCTTAATATCATCAAGTTTTCCTGGTGATCAGCATGCTAACATGTGACTGCTTACAACAAAGCTATTTACTGTTTGCAAACTCTCCCACTCCCTTCTGACAAAAGCATTTTATCGTTCCCTGGATAAAAGCTGGGATACGGGGGGGCACAGCAAGACCAAGGTCCATTGACTCTGAGATTCCTGCATGCTCATGTGAAAAGCCAGCAGGTCCACCCTCTAAGGGAATTCAGCACTTGTCAGTATTTTATGGGGTTCAGAGCATCTCCCTGCTGATTTCAGTGGCAGCTGTAGGAGCTGTGGCTGGCCCAGCCTCCAGCTCTTTTCTCTGGGAATGGGGCTGTCAGCCCGAGGTGATGATGCCAGGTCCTCCACCAAGGAGAGGACAGTGGCCAGGCAGTGAAATGATAACAGGTTTATCTCTCCTCTTTCACACCAGACATTGAGCTCCTTCACCACACAGGCCAGATTTGTGAAAACACAAGCCTGATTCCTAGAGCCATATGCGCTTCTGCAATCAAAAAAATCTTTTGAGCTCTATGATCACATTATCAAAAACTAAATGATGACAATAATATACAAAGACTTAGGCAAAACTGAGTATTTGTAACTCTCTGAACTTCTTTTAATGCATAAGCTCTGCATGTAATTTCTGGGTTTTGGAAACTGCAAAAATTTGGAATTGGTTTCTTTGGATTATTATTTTTTGATGAAAACTGGTTGTTTGGATTCTTCCTTTGTTTCTGCCAACTAAAAAGCCAAACTGACATCCCACTATGAAGCAGCACCTTGATGCTGACATCCATATCATCCATTACAAGATCCACTTATCAAAAATCTGGTACCTAAACAATTGAAGTAAAAGGCAGAGGTAGCAGATTATCTTCTGTGATAACAGGGTGACAGCCTACATATCTGCTACTCATTTCACGAAGTATTTGCTAACAGCAGAGAAAAATCCTGAGTTCAGTTCCAGATTCCTGATAAAGGTGCACTTACTACAAATCTGCCCCATCCAGTTCCATTCTTCCTGCAGAGCACAGCTCACCTCTGCTGAGCATCAGAAAGCAGGGGTTTCCTGAACCTTACTGTAACTTTGAACAACTTAGGCAGATGTTTCACAAGAAAAAACCAGAACCATAGCCCCTGAAGAATTTTTAGACCCTTGCTCAAAGCATGAGCTCTACTTCCTAATTACAGCAGCAACAACAACAACAAGAAGCCACCAGGAACTGTGGGATAACAAAGGCATTGTTCTAAAAGGATGTAATGAATGTAGGCCTTAAAAATCATACCTTGATAAAAGTGCAGTGCAACTCCAAAGAGAGCTTGAGTGTAAACTGTGCCACATGAAGGTCACACTTGGAGAAACAAAGCCTGATTTAGGATTCAGCAGATCAGAATAAATTTGGGATCGAACTGGAGTTATGATGTAAGACAGAATATAAATTCATTGCCACTGTCAATATATTTTGCCCAATCACGTTGCCAGGTGATATTGACCTGGAAAAAGGAGTCTGCATGTGTGTGCATATCCGAGTGCATTACACATGCACCTCTTGGAGAAGGAACAGCTATGCAGGATTGATGGCTACGGACAGTATTTCTAATGGCCTTTTTAATTGGCACTATGATGATTAATTGAGGCCTTCACAGAACTCCAGGAGTGCTCATTACCACACAGCATGGTGTCCCAGAACACTGTGTGGGTGACCGTTATTGCTAAATAGGCATCAAAATATCAGACACTGAGAAGATAAATTTTACACAAATCTGTGAACCCCAGAAATTGAAGCCTACTACCGAGGCAGCTGGAAAATTCTGCTTCCTCCCTAATACATTATTTTAGCAGTGCCCATATGCTCCCAGAGAGCAGAGAAGGACTTAAGAAAGGTATTGAATACAGGCTACGTGTGTAATAAGGATTAAATATCTCATGCAGTATTTCTTGCCTTTGCAGAAGTTTACATTCGCTTGTGGCCACACACAGGATATTGCAATTACCCCCTCAGACAAGAGCCAAGCACGTGGTTACTGCACACCTGCAATTGCTGGGAGAGAAGCAGGTGTGCTCAGGAATCATCAAATACCTCAACTACACTGGACCTGGATGACACACACCCTGCTGCTGCCTTTCCCCTGGGGAAATGCTGATGGGCTGCTCAGTGTCCAGAACCCAAGGCACGTGTTGGCTGAGTTGCTGACCCGCTGCTGGCTTCCTCACAGCCACCACACCACTGCAGCAGGTGTGTGGGGCTGGGTGGCAGGCAGCTACAGAGGATCTCGAGGGTTTCTGCTTTCTCCCTTTGGGTTCATACAGCTCTCACCTGGCCGTAGAAAGGGACCTGGGAGTCCTGGCCAACGGCAAGTTGAGCATCCATCAACAGCGTGCCCTGTCCAACTGTGCTCCAGGCACAGCATCACCAGCTGGTCAAGCAAAGTGATCGTCCCACTCTGTCCTGCACTGGTGCAGCCTCACCTTGAGTGCTGTGAGTGTGCAGTTTTAAGCATCACAATATAAAAAAGACATTAAGCTATGAGAAAGCATCCAAAGGAGGGCCACAAGGATGGTGGAAGGCCTTGTAGGGAAGTTGTATGGAGGAACAGCTGAGGGCACTTGGTCTGCACAGCTGGAGGAGACTGAGGGGAGACTTTATTGCAGTCTGCAGCTCCTTGTCATGAGGGGAAGAGGAGGGTCAGACATGGATCTCTTCTCTGTGGTGACCACTGACAGGGCCCCAGGGAATGGCTTGAAGCTGTCAGCACCAAGCCTGACAGAGTTCTAGAAATGTTTGGACAATGCTCTCAGGCACATGGTAAGATTCTTGGGGCTGTCCTATGCAGGGCTGAGAGCTGGACTCAGTGATCTTTGTGTGTCCCTTCCAACTCGGAATATTCTGTGATTCTGTGATTCCTTTACTTCTGCCCTTCTCAGCAGAGTGTGCAGCCTCCATGCCCTCAAAGCACACCCCTCCCCAGCTCCTGCTGGATCACCGACAGTCGCTACACTCCCTTGGCAGTTAGAGGGATGTTTGCTGCCTCGGGGCCTCCACAGCCCACAAATGTCTCCAACACACAACACAAAACCATTCAGCCATTTATAAATACTCCATAAATGATCTTGGATAACACTAACACCATCTTACATTCTGTGAATGATTCAGGATTTTGTCACACGCCGACAAAGAACTCATTCTCATTAGAATTCTGCAAAATCTTCTTACACAAATCTCCTGTCAGCTTCAATCCATTAAAAATAATAAAGGTATGCTCAAAAGTGGGGACCAAAGCAAATTTTGTTTAGACTTAACAGATTCAATTTACTGTGCTGTTAATCAGACAGCAGCAACTCATGTCTTCCTTTGCCTTGACAATGGGATTTAATAGGACATTTGGCCACATTTCCATCACACCATGGATCTGTAAAACATTGGTCACAACTCAGAGCAGATTCAGCCCTGCCTGCAGGTTGCAAGGAAGGACCTGTGGAGTTCCCAGGCAAGAGGTACTCCCAAAGAATCTCCATTGTGCTGAACATCCTGCCTGTGTTCATGGCTTTGCAATATCCTCTTCAAATCCGGACCCTGAAATAGCAATCGCCCACCAGTCAGCACTGGAGAAAAGCTTAGATCCTCTTTTGTCTGATTAACTGGCTTTTCATTGTCTTCCTTTCTCATTCCCACTCCAAAATAAGCAGAGGCTTCCCTGCAGCTGAAATGGCTCTCTTCCTAATTGAAGAGGCTAGAGAATAGATATGATGTCCAGCCAAATAGAAGCCCCACGACAAGATGGGAGGAGCTGCCAAGAGTACATTCCTTAAAAAGAGAAAATAAAGAAAAATGAAGAAAAATTTACTCAGCCAGAGACCAATTTGGGACCAGGCACTATTGCACACCCCAAACAGGCATGTGGAACATAGGTGCATGCAGGCAAGTTCGGGGGTTTGCTCTTAGTTGCAAGTTTTCTGCTAAAACTCCACACCTACTCTTTTGCTAAAACTCCACACCTACTCTTCTGCTAAAACTCCACACCTACTCTCTGAGGCACCTACCTTCCCAATTGTATCTCCATCTGATTTGCATCCAAGGATATATTGCAAGAATTTATTTTTACATTGCATTTTGTGAGCTAAGAACAGGTAATACCAAGGGAAAAAGAAAATAAGCCGACCAAACAGTTGCCAGGAAGCTGGGCTTTTCCCAGCCATGACAGTAATGCTGGAGTAAACTGGCTTGGAAACATTTCCCAGTTTTGTGGTTCCGACTGAGGACTTCATGAACCAGTTTTAAATGCCTTTGGATCATTAAGAATTAGTTTAAATTGTAGTTCCCTGGAAAAGAAACAAGTGTAAATCAATCTTATTTTAAATACACATGAACTGCTTAAAATTGCGTGGTATGCCATCGCTAACATATAATAGCTTCCAACTCCAAAGTAGATCTAAGTGTTGGTACAGAGCTGAAGATATAATTTGGAAACAGATGTTACAGTGTCATGAAAAGCAACTATCTTACAGAATAAATGAACTTCTTTATAGCACTTAAAAAAAAAATAGACAGGTTAAATAATAGATGCCCTATTCAACATTTTTAGATGGTGTAAATAGCCACCTTTATGGTTCACAAATCATAACAAATTGCCATGTTTCTGGAAATGGATATTAATCTCTTTGAAACCTTGTACTCATGACGCACAGCAAGCTTGCCCAGTAAAAGCTCATGGAAAAAAAAAAGGAAAAAGAAGAAAAAAATCAGAAAAACTGACACACATGACATATTTGTAAGAACAACTGAACTGGTGAATCACAAATCCTAGCCTTTCTCCCAAGAGCACTGCTTCTACAGGAAATAAAAAAAAAAAAAGAAAAAACCCAACAAAATATATCTCTGTGTTTGAAGTGCTCTAGATTTTTTTGGATTCTTTTTAAGCTTGAAAATTCATCTGTTTTGTTATTCTAAAGAAATAAGGGTAATAACACTCTAAGTGTGGTTAAACCAATCTTTAATTCAAGCTTGATTTAATGAGGAGTTTGCAAAAAGACTGCGACACAAATGAACTCAGTAAGTTCTCTTCCTTGGCCTCCAGTAGACAGAAAATGATATTTTCGAAATCCATTGACATGACTCAAATTGTTTTGCCTCTAGAATTTTTACGGTTTCAGACACGTCTGACACATCGTTTTTGCTACCCTCTTGTTAACGCTCTCAGATCATTAGCGGCATTTCAGTGTACAGGAGGGGAACGCTAAATTAGAGTCGATTTCAGTTTTTAAGCCCCAGGGCAGAAAAGGTTGAGCACATCACAGAGAAAATGCATTTTACTTCCAACTTGTGTTGCCCATGCTCTCATTACACTACCTCAGCACCCCTTCAGCTGCTGTGTGAAGCAGAGGTCTATCTAAGCTCTGAAGGGAGCTCATTCTTTTGTCCTATAAGCTAAAGAAAGACATTTCTGGAGTGATGAGAACTGCTTGAGCTGGATGGAGAAGATACTTGAAAATGCCTCGTGGGGTTCTAGCCACACAAGCCAAAGCATAATAGCACTGAACTGGGGGCGTGGCACAGCAGATATTTACAGCTGCTGGCGGACAAAGCTTTTATTGCCTTTAGAAACACTGAGATGAAAGGGGAAAACAACTCTGCATTGAGGGGGGAAGGGTGAATGCACACAGTGGGTTTTTTATATATTACCCAGACAGGCTTCTGTTGCTGTGGGACTTTTCTCATTCACTGAGCTAAGAGGATAATTTTGCCGTGTGTCAGCAGATCAAGTGAAGGACGTCACTGCAGCGAGCAGGCCTGGTGGTTCCTGCACACCTTGACAAATGGCTAATTGCAGCTGTGGGCTGTTTTGAAATTCTGAGCATTCACATGTCAGCTACAGAAATCACAAGTGAAATCTGTCAGAACAGGAGAAAGGAAAAGCACGGCAGAGGAACAGAGGGAGAGGGAGGGTTCATTACACACAGTGTAATAACAAGAGGATTTGCAGGAAGAGCACCAATGTGCAACTGGTGCCACTCACAAGAGGTGGTGGGGAGCATTTGGCATAGAAGGCAAAAATCAACAGGAAAATTAAAAAGAACATTTATCTTTTCTTTTTCCATTATTTCTAAAGCTACAACTTTTGTTCCAAGAAAAAGAAAAGACCAAAAACCCAACTAGAACAAGCCCCATATACCAAACCAACCAAATTACTTCCAACTCCCATCTCTCCTTCCCTTTTCCAAAACCAGCCACTCTAGAATGAATGTAAAAAACCCATCAGTTCAGTTACATGAAGGCAGGGACAGAGGAAGAAGCTTTGGACACGATACAATAGGAATGATAATAGTAATGATAATAATAACAACAACAGCCACCATCATTATCATCTCATTCTTTAAAGGCTGAAGTTGCACTACATAATTTCTTTGGGGATTGACACATTACAAGAGGGGCAGTGAAACAAAGCTGCCCAAAATGTTTCAAATCAATTTCAGAAGATCCACTCAATACACCCCACTTCTCAAAATCTGGCTTTTCATGAA
Source organism: Drymodes brunneopygia (assembly GCA_013400955.1). Classification (NCBI taxonomy): domain Eukaryota; kingdom Metazoa; phylum Chordata; class Aves; order Passeriformes; family Petroicidae; genus Drymodes; species Drymodes brunneopygia. The sequence goes on along the minus strand of VZTZ01002947.1, from coordinate 283,645 downwards.
GCATTTTCCAGTCTAACTCTTCAGAAGAAATAAATTCAGTTTAGGAGGGAAGAAAGGTGCAATTTTCTGTAACTGGAAAAGGCAAATCAATACTTCCTAAGTATGGTATGCGTTAAGATAATTAATTTTACACAATATGCTCAAATCTCAGCAGTGAAAACAGTATAAAACCAAATTAATGACTAAATATTCTACATACTAAGAGCATGAAAACACTCTTTCATTCTTGTTAAAAAGATTAAATGGGAAACGGTTTCTATGGCTGTCAAACTGCAGCCAGTCTGAGTACCTTGAATTCTGAACCCTATGGATAGTACCATAATTGTCTTTTCTTAACCATTTATTAGAAGCTTCATATTGTATCAAAAACCATTCTGAAGGAAAAGGCAGCCTTTAAAGGTCTCATTCATTTGGGCTGTGCCTCATTTCCATAATTCCCAAAGCTCATGTAGATTTTATTCCTCTCATTCTTTGCAAGGTCATATTTCTCTCTGTCATTTTACTTGTTACATCCCGAGCTTCAAGATCAGCAAACACAGCCTTAAATGCACTTCACCCTCACTTTAAAAAAACCAAAAAATCCTTCAGAAAAGGCGATTTTGACATTGGCTGCCTGCAGTTTGACTCCCTACCGCTTCGCAGTGAGATCAAGAATAATACTTCACTTTATAATGCTCACCTCGAGATTGCGTCAGTAATGAAACACTCCAAGCAGGGATCAGTTAGAAGAGCAAATGGCTTTAACATTTTCCAGGGAGCAAAGGAATTGAAATATACCACACTTCACATTCGCAGAACAAAGAGGGGACTAAAAACCACAGAAATAAAAGCAACAACAACAACAACAAAATCCTTCATGGTGAAATGTCCTAAAAGAGTGAATGTGTACGGCTGGAGGAGCTGCTGTGCTGCATAAGGCACTAAGGTTTTGTTAACCACAGCTTAAAATCTATACTAAGTGCAAGACAAATTCTCTCATATTTTCTCTTTTCAGCCCATTTCCACATTTTCATAAAAGCAAAGACAGGACCAAAAAGACTTCCTGAAGGAAAGCATTGCACTGCAATGATTTCTTGAAGATTAGTTGTAAATATATTCCCAAATTTCTAACACGGCACACAGACATACATAGGGAGTTCAAAAACACATGGAGCAAATGCACAAGCAGAGAGAATAAAATAAAATCCAGTCATAAAATCTGCCCCCCTCTGAGTGGGATTTCACAGGATCTCAACTGGAGGAAAGAAGGCAATAAAGGCAGATCTGTGGGTGTTCACACTGCACACAAGAATGTTTGCAGACACACCTCACTGTTTGATATACAAGTTATTTCACTGCGAATTTCACATCTTCTGACATGTCACCCTCGCAGATGAAGAATCTGATCTAATTTTGATCACTTCTGACAAGGTACCTTTATATAGTGATGCAGGGACAGAACCCAATACCAGCCTTGCGCCATCGCAGAGCAGGGAGAACTTGGTACCTGCACCTTTTTTGAGGCCAAGCTCTCCCTTGCTCGAATCAAACAGGATTTCTACCCTTGTTTGAATCAAAGCAGAAACAGCAATTTGATTCTCAGTTTTTCATATTTTCTAAATGCAATTTTAGCCTAAAGGGTGACAAGTTGAAGGTAGTTCCTCCTTTCTTGAGATGTCCTGCACATGCCTCCAGAATTTAGTCTGAGGTCAGAGAGGGAGATGATACTCAGCTGGTTAGAAGGGACAAAGCCCGACTCTGTCACTCTTGGAAGAACAGCCAGCTACAGACAAATATTTTTATTTGTGCATGTGACATTTAATCTGAGTCACTGAGACAAGTGAAATGCAAAAGCTTCAGATCCACGATTACATCCTCTACATTCACTTTCCAGAGGATGAGTATGTCTCTGAAAGAAAAAGGCTTAGGACTGTGCTTTGCCATGCAGGGAATTGTGACTAAGCTGAAAGGTGGCTGCAGGGATGATGGTCTGGGTGCATGGAACAAGAGCTCACTGGGATGAGGCCTAAGAAGATCACAAAAGGCTGCTGGTGATGCCAGCTCATGAAGTCACTCCTCCAGCTCAGAGGCTTTGGCACTGTCATTCTTGCACTCAGTCCTTGCTGAATAAGTCTCTTTTTAGATGTTAAAGCTCCCCATGTGTGTTTTAAGCCTACTTAAGGAGAAAACTATAGTACTAAGGGTTTAGTTGGGGGAGTTACGTAACAGTAGCCCTAAGAAATAAAACCAACGAACCCATTTTCACAGAAACCACAAGTCTGAGGTAATTCAAAGAAATCACTGGACCCTGAAAAAACCCCACACCTTATTTCTTGATTCTGGTATTTGCAAACTTAAGCTAATGCAAGTGCTACTATACGCTGTCAGACACTCAGGTTTGTCAGTATTGTTAAAAGGTATGTAAATACTTTAGATTAAAGCATAATGATTTAATACAGATAAATTTTCTGTCTTTTGTCTATCTCTGTTTTGTAGTTACAACAGATGCTTTGCCATATGCTAATTTTCAGACAAGAAAATACTGAATACATACTTGAAGGAGGGAAATTTTTCCATTAAAGAACAGAACTGCAAAACCTAGTAAAAAAGTTTTAGAAAATCTGCAAGAATTTTAGTTCAAGGCTTTCTTATTATACTAATAAATGATTTCATGTCCACTCTGTGTATGAAGCAACATTATTTCTTGCATACTTTCTTCCAGAGGAGCACTTGAACATATGCAGGAAAGTACAAATACATCATAAACTTTCCTATAACTAACATTAAAAATGAAAACAACTGCTTTGTATTAAAGAATTACCCACTGCCAACCAATGAATTTGAAAGAAAAATATCAAAATCACTTAAACTGCATTTTGACTGGTACACTTCAGTTGCATTTTATCCCAGGGTTAATGGCCACTGTCTCTAGATTATTTAGAAGTGAGGAAAAGCTACATTTCCATGCCCATCATTGTACACAGCCACCAAAAATTTCTCAGTCTATTGAATAGAGTATGCCAGGCTCCCAGCTCACTGGTTGGGGGCGGGTGAAAACAAAATTCTGTTCAAGGAATTTGAATTTCTTCACAGGAATCTTGGGAGTTTGGTTTCCAGAGCAAAACTGAACTTTAGCATAACAAAATCCATCAGTTCATATCCTGGAACACGGCTGAATCACACCAGTATCATCTCAGAGTTAAAACTCAGCTTCCCACAACTCAGCTATGGTACAATTTCAGAAGAAGGAATAAGTAGAGAAAGCTCAGAATTGTACAAAAGAGTGATTACAACTAATGAAAGTAACAGGAACGCCTTAAAATGACAGAACTGTGTGTTACAGTCTCAAAATCTAAAGCACCACGTGTCACCTGACAATGGTGAGGAGCACCTTCAGACAGAGCCCCCAGCTCATGAGATGATTTGTGGTGCTGTGCAACACCAGAAAACAGGACAGGACAAAGACCAGCCCCAGACAGCAGATGTCAGCTACCAGGGACTTCAGTGGGAGACATCAGTCTTTCCAAAACTTCTGGGTGTTAGTGGAGTATTTCCACTATCACATCAGAAAGTCTTCTGAGGAGGTTTGGAAGGGACACACCTGCTGTGCGAGGAGATGGATTTGGGGGCTGAGCAGGAGCCCAGCCTGATCCCCAGAGAAGCATTTTGAGTTGACTGACTCAGCTTGGAAGTGTAATAGGGCTGGGAAGGGGAACAACTCAAGCAACATGAGCCTGAACTGAGACTTTCCAGTGTACAAATGAAAATCAGGAACAGCAGCAAATGCTTCTTGAGAAAGCAGATTAAGAAAAGCCACAGCCCTCACCCAACCTCTGTGGGCTGAGCCCAATAAATTGTATCACGATCCATGGGGAGCTGTGAAAGTTGTGTTATTATTGGGAAAAGTGTAACTGTAATTTCCTAAAAGGGCTCTCTCTGCTCTCTGGGCTTATCCTGGTTAGCCAAAGGGATTATTTTACCACTTGAAACAGTCCTCATTTATAGAATTAATTCCTGATTTGTAAGAGGGTCAAATATTTGAGTAGGGAAGGTTATCTCAGGGGTGGGAAGTAACAAGCTGGGGTCACTTAAGCAGGCTGCAGAGACTCCTACCCAGCAGAGGTATCAGCACACAAAAAAACCACTGTCAAATGCATGCAGAAGGAAAATATTCACTTACAGGTGGAAATATTTACCAATAAGGACTGGGGATCCTTGATTATTCAGAGTCTAAAATGAAGATTTTTGAACAGATGGAGTTTTTGCTCAATATAACCATTTTTTACTCAGATTTTCAGAAAGACAAATTATAAACAAAGTTTCTGAAGAACTCTCAGAATACACTGAGTCACTGGAAGGAATTTTTTTAAGAATAATTAAAAAAAAAAAGGCATGTAACTTGAACTGAGAATTTGGGCTGCAATTACACTCTTGAAACTCAATTCTACTGGCATCCCACCTCAAAGACAAGCAAATGACAACATGATTCTGTGATTGAAACCTGCCTGCCGTCAGTCCACAGAACTGCCTTGTACTTCACATGGACCTGCACATCTTGTCAAGCAAAGAAAAATCTCATGATCAGTTTTAGCACCCCAGAGCCCTTCCAATTCTCAAAGTAATATCCCAAACAGCTCAAGCAGAGCACAGTAACAGGGAACTCAGCAGCCAATCCACTGTAGTGCAATGAAAGAGCAGAACTTTGGATGGTAGAGGCCATGAATTTTTAAAATCCTTTGGAGGCCATCCATACCAAAACATGCAACTCAAATGACTGTTTCTCCCACCTCTTTCTTACAGGTTTGGCTTTTTCCAACAAGAGCTGTGAAGAAACAAAAGGACAGGCAGTTACCTCACACTTTAAATCTGCATGTTAAAAAAAGAAACCGTGTACTCCTTTAGCCTACACAACATCCTACAGGATGGGCTGGAAACAAATACCAACAGCTCCCAAATCCTGCTTTACCTGTGTGCATACATGTACAGGAGCACAAAGGTATCCTTGGAGTGGAGATACACCAGCTTTCCTACTAACCAAAAACAGCATCAGAAGAAGGAAACCATAGCCTATAATTATGCTGTGCAAGCCATGTATTTCCATTGTTTAAGGGAAAATCTTCTGGGCAATACATGCTAACTGATTGGAATCTGATATACTTATTATTAAATATAGGTGTTTCTCATACCTCATAATAATTAATAGTAACTCATATAATTTTAGTACAGTCTGTAAATTAAATTGGCATCAAATACATGCAAAGAACAAGTTGTTTGCAGGCTTGGGAGAACCTGCACCTAGGAAAACTGCAAAGTGCCTGCTTTTGATTCTTCTGATACTTATTAAATCAGCCTATACTACATTTTTTTTAATTGGTGTTCAAAAGCATTATTATGGCAAAATTCCTAAAGGCACCTGTGAGTTGAAACATAGGGGCAGAGCAAAAGGTTGAGTTCAAATTGCAAAAGAACTGTTAATCTTGAGTACAAATAGAACCATATCAAAATTAGGGTGCTGGGACGGGGCATTGCTTGCTCCTGATGATGTTCAGGAATCCATAAATCGTATCTTACAGGAGGAGATGGAGTACAAAAAAGAAAGGACTGGAACTCTGTGTGATGGAAAAAGAAGCAGCATTGTTTTAACACATTATCTCCCACATCTGGAATCCAGCAATGGGAGCCTGAGGAACAGATTAGGAATTGATGATTCTTGATCAGTATTTCAGTGTACAACAAGCTACATCATCTGGCTAAAGAATGCCTCATTTGGGAAAAGCTTTAACATCTGTTGCTAACAATAATTTCTGCACATATCTTGTAAAGCTCCTTCAAACTTTCATCCAAAAGGAAGTTTAGCACTAAATACTTTAGATTTTTTTCTAGAAAATAAGCTAGCAGCTCTCAGGCAGAGGGACAGAAAGGCTTGGGAGTTGGGGTTTTGTGAAGGGAGGGGTTTTTTTTGTTTGTTTGTTTGTTTGTTTTCTTTTGAAAATAAAGCCACAAAGCTGTGCCAAACTGTGTCTGGACGATGAATACTCTGGCCTTCATGTCTTACCTGGGTTCCTCTGCAGCTCAGCCCTCCCAGCTCTGCAAGCTGCAGGGAGAAATGGATTGGCCTGGTCCATCTCTCTGGACAGTGACTTGTGTCATGAAGGGAACTCGCTGAAGTGGCAGTGGATGTCCTTTCCAAGGCCTTTGTCGTGTGCAAAGCCAAGTTTACTGCACATTGGAGTCTGGTGACATGGGGTTGCACATGCAAGTGTAAATCGAATGCAGAATGGGGTTGAAAAAGTGCAAAAGGAAATTCACTGCTCAACATTTCACCACTGTAAAATGTGTGCAATCAAGGAAGCAAATTCAAAGACAGCAGAAAAGAGGGAAAAGGGCAAAATGGAGACCAAAAATCACAAGAAGTGGGAGAAAGGAGAAAAAAGTTGCAAAATTCCATTTCTTGGCAACATACAATTAATAAGATGTCAAAACATTTCCAAATATTAAGTTGTCCATTTGCAAGCATCCTAGTCTCCTAGAAATCTGCATTTCATTCTTATCAAGATACAGTAAATCTGGCTCAGAGATTTACACAAAGTCTGGAGAAGGAAGTGAAGGAGATACAGTGGGGAAGTGAAAGCTGAACATTCCTGTGGCCCTCATAGGAAGTCACAGCATTTTCCATTGAGTAACATGGGTTATCTTTATCCAAATAATTCAGCACGTGCTTAGTCCTTTACATAGGTGCCATTTCAATGCCATTTGGTAAATAATTACACTTCATCTTTTTTAGCAGTGCCAAACTCTAGATTACACCCTGAATCGAGGTTCTTGCAATCTGAATCACATCCTCTAAACCAATTCCCGACGCTAACTTTTCTTTTAGCAAAATCAAAGGCAAGGACTCAGTTCAAATACCTGGAAGGCAGTGTTTCAACTTACTTTTATTGTACAAATTAAAAGCATGCATCGTGTCTTTATGACATGATGATAAATTTGTCTGTCACAATAACACCAGAATGACACTAATACTACATAGCTGTGGTATCTCCACAAAGAATTACTGTTTACATATTAAATTAGTTGTCTGAACTTTTTAAAAGAAAAGCATTTTGCATTATTTCACAGCTGAGCTATGAAATAGCTTGTACCAAGCCTCGCAGGTACTCATTTAGCAATAACATAATTCCATTGTTAAATGTGTGTGCAAAAAGACTCCCTAGTCCAGTTCATATCGAAGCTTTACCTACATAATCACATCAACCAGCAATGCAAACGTGCCCTGACTGGAGACAAGCCCTCATTAGATTATGTTGCATTATAACAAATTCCTCACAGTTCCTAATGAAACACTTGCCATCTAGCAAAGTAAGGCGATTAAGTAAACAGTGCTGTAGCATGACACCGTGTGGTAAAATGCCACGGGGAAGGGATAATTGCAGGAGCTTGCACTAAATGCCAAGCTCCAGGCGAGCTGATCAGAATCCAAAGTGATAGGAGGAGAAATGGAGCACTCTTTAAGTATTTCTGGACTGTACACCTAATTACTTGTGGATGGAAGCTAATGAAGTCCAAAACACACACAGCAGAGCAGGGAATTGGACGGTGTGCCGACGTAAGTGTGGCTCATGATTTTTTTAACCCGTATAAAATTCCCATCCCAAGGTTGCGTGCAGTGCGTGTAAGGTAGGTCACAAGCACATATTTTCACAGCTGCTACCCTTCAGATCTCCTGTTTGCATATGCAAATGCTGAAAGGCTGATGTGATGAAAATCTGCACCCAAATAAATAAACACAGGCTGAGCCCTGCTCGTCAGGCTCCGTGTTTGGATGTAGAAGTTCTCATCACCATCGGTGTGCACTGGCTCCTGGCAGGGGATGCTCTTTGTTTCCTGGCAGAAAACAGACAGGTTGATGCCTTCCCATACTGGTCTTCATGCACAGGAGGTCTGTGTAGGCACATTGAAGCTTCCATGTGGAATTTTCCCACCAGCCTAGATAACTTTGCCCCACCTCCCAAAGTGATACGGATGCCAAGAGGAGCTCCAATTCTATGAGCTCAAATCACTTTGTACTTTGAAGTATTTGAATATTTTCTGTGTCCAGTCATTTGATGACTTGAAATATTGAGAGTCCATTTATCTCGCCAACAAACTTCCTCCTAGCTCAGCAAAATATCAGAGCACCTGCAATTTTGTGAAATTTACAGAACATTTTTCCCAAATGAGGGCTCAGCTACTGTAGGTGCTGCATACCAGCAGCCAGGCTCTCTGAGTTTATTTTCCCTGAAATGTAGAGCCAGACTTCCAGACAGACCTGGCCCTTGATACATGCAAATACTAGACAGCAGTAAAGGAAACTGCTCCTTGTGAAATGAAGTAAGACAGCTCAAGAGGGATGTTTTAAAAATAAATAAAAGACTGAAGGCCTGAAGAGGCACTGTGGTTTTGGAGACTGTTATCCTCTTACCTTTGGACAATGACAAGTTGGAAAACCTGCCTCACCTGCCTCTCCTGCTGACAGTGCCCCTCAGCACCGCCAGCTGGGGTGAGCCACAAGGGTTTTCAAGCACTGGCTGTATACAGTAAACACCTGAGCAAGATGTGTGGACAGACCACCCAGACATGGCCTGGTGAGATGAATTTGCAATGCCTGGGCTGCTCCAACTGCTCTTCCAGCTGCCACAGGAAAGGCCGAGTTACCACAGGGGAGCAAGGTTTAAGGTTGCCTGAGCTCTGTTTATTTCTAAGAATACCCTGAGAAAATAAAACATGCTGTAAGGTAAACAATTAGCCTTCCAAGAAAAATGGTACAGGCTGGACAGATATCACAATGTAGCTTCTGATCTGCCAATGAAGTGGGCTGCAGCTGCAAGTCACTCCACTGAAGTGAAAATAGATTAACTGCATATATGAACTGCCTGATCCCTCTGTAAAACTGAGCAGGGGATTTGTGGGATCTGTAATCCTGGTATTCAGGTCTTCCCTTGTGCTCGGCAGAGATGCCTGAATCTGTTTCAGGCATGTCACACAGCTATTTTCAGCTGACTCTTCCAATATTGGAGATATTAAAACATATCTTTATAACAATATTCAATTACTCTAGACATTAACAATTAACAATTAACAAGAGTTTTAGGTACACAGACATTCCAGTCCCCTTGGAGGGGAATATTTATGATGCAGTATGTACAGTATTACATTCAATGTGGAGACTGTACTACTGTGACATTACTATTTTCTGCAGGTGTCCCTTTTTCCTTTCAATTTGGAAGTGTCAGTCCATAAATTGAAACTGTCAATATTATGGAAAAAATACGTATTTTAGGGCCAACACTGTTTTGATGCTAAAAATATAGATGGCTCTATATAGGATGTAATGTGAATAATATACATGGTGTTTGTGTGTGTGGACAGATAAACCCAAATATGGAGGCGTATTTTTAAGAACGTCACAAAAATAATGCTCTTGTCCTAGAAACTAGAATGGAATTTTGCAAATATTTCACTAACACTAACCAACCAGTCTTCACACACATATAAGAGAATAAAAAGCCAATGTCACAAAACTTCAGATGATAAAGGTGCTTCAGGAACCTATGGCTGGCAGCTCAAGCTCTGGGATGCAAAGAGGATCTCCAGTTCATCCTGCAAGGAAGGCAGCAAACACTGAGAGAGGCTGCACATAATAGCACGTCCTTCATGTTGGATGAAAATCTAAAATACACATTCTTACAGCCCCAGATATTGCCACTGAAGCAGAGAACAGCATTAAAATAAATAGCACTGCCTCATCAGAATGGTTACCTAAGTCTTGCTGCTATCAAGTTCTGTTACACATAATTAACCTAAAATCATAAAAAACATCCAATTAAACCCACAACATTTAATTGATGTTAAACATATCTGTACTTCTTCTTGAAACTCTACTTTAACAGTCCAAAATTCTCTCCTGGGCCTTCCAGAGAAAGTGAAACTGTTCACACAATAAAAATAATTTTATAATAAAAATCTGTTTTCTTGAAGCACACTTTGATGAAACACAGTAGTAACTCTTCGAAAATGATAATCTAGCCTGTTGCTATTAGTATTCATTAGAATGTAATTCATTAATTTGTAGGAAATGAAGTTTATATTGGTAAGTGATTATTTGACAGTTTAAACGCAAAATCAGCATTTGGGTCAGATTTTAATGCTGCTCTTTGATTTCAAAAACTGTGCATTTGTAAGACCAAACACTACGTTTGTAACTGACAATCTCAAGGTTTTTCTTACACTGTTACCTTTCAGTAACATTATGCTCCCATTCTAATGGCAGTAGATAAGAATGTGCATGAGAAGCTGCAAGTGTGAAGAAATAAGGAATAATTACATTATCATAAGGAAGTGACACTTTCGAAAGCATCTTTGTCAAGTTCCTTTGATAAGTGTCACTTCCAGCTCACCGTCAAGAGAGGGAGCATAGACTTATATGCCAATGAGGGAGAACGAGGGAATGCAAAATATTAAAGTATTTCATAGGAGATCTCAGACCTCCTGCCTGTTTGCTAAAAATCTGCACCTCAGAGAACCTAGTATTAGTCCATAATCTAACATCAATATTGTTTTGGCAAGTAATTAAGAATCCATTCAGGAAATTAAATAGGGTTGAGTTAAAATTTAGCTGTCACTTTGCATGTTGAAGTACGAGCCTGGCACTTCCAGAAGACAGAGATACCGAATTTATCAGCATGTGTATAAATCAGCCATTCTCTTGGGCTTTCCTTAAGTATACAAAAGAACTTCTTCAAGCCAATTGCCTTTGCTTCACCATCAAACTGTCAGCTTTAGTCATTTTGTTACACAGAACAACAATTTTCTGATTTAAGAAAGAATTGAAGATAAGCATGTTGTAGGAATTCAAAATACTGTCATGCCACAGTCCTTTGATTAAAGGGATATCAAATAAATAAATAAATTAATAAATAAGCAAACTAATAGAAAAACCATAATAATCACAGTATATATTTTTATGTCCTCTAGCAGCCAGGTCACGGAAAGACCAAAACAAAATCGTATTTTCTCTCTGTTCTCAGTGGATGTTGACAGGGTTAGGTAAATGATTGGTACTGAAACTTGCAGTAAATTATTCTGTGTGTACTTTGAATGCAGCAGCAGGAAAGAAACATACACAACAACCAAGCAGATCTGCCAGCATCTTCCTGGGTCAGTTACCATCATGGAGGAAAAGCCAATCATTTTTTCACCTTACCAGTCTATTTATTGCTATTTATTGTAACTCACGGAATATTTCTTTCTCCCCCTCCTCCACGATGTTGCTGGTGCACTTAAACAGGACATTTTGTTATGAAAAAGGACTCATTTGCTATTTCCCACCTCAGCCTGCCTCCCCCAAGCCCTCTGTATGATTTTGCCAATGAGGCTTTTCCCCTCTCTGAATTCCCCCCCATTCTGACGGGGCTGCAGTGCGTAGGTGAAGGAGTGATTTGATCAGTCACACTCACGAGAGTTAATTGATCTGTTATTTGATGGATGTCGAAGTAAGTATAGTCCCTTTGCTTTGTTCTGGAAAATGTATGTGTCAGAAACAACAGCAAGATGGGGGATTCCACACATCCTGCAGCCTCCTGTGGGACACAGCCAAAATCCCTACTCCATAATTTGATATTCGGGTCCCCAGCTGAAGTACCCCAGTAAGAAAAGTAATTACTTCTAATTGCCTGCAACATTTCAGATGATCAGAAAAAAAAAAACCCCAAAACTGAAGTATCTTCATTGCAAACTACTTTATTACTTAATTGGATGCATTTCCTCATTTTCTGTATTTTCTCAGAAAACAAAACAAAAAAATTATGAAGACCAAATTTAAAAAGCCAGCAGCTTCCCATCTGGAAGCCCAACACAGCCTCTCTCGGATCTGTAACTTGGGCAAGGAAGCATCACACAGTCCAAAGGCAAAAATACAAGTCAGTACAACTCCAGAGACAATCAAATCCTGTACAAAATACTAATGAGCTTTTCAAAAAATGTTGGGGCCGACCTAAATCAGAAATAATTCCAGATCATGCATAATAAATGATTTTTTTTTCTCCTTACTGGAAAGATTCAGAAAGTCAAACACAGGAAAATTGGAAATAAAACTCCATGTAAAAGCACTGCTACTGTAAAGTACAGCAAAACTACAGGCAGGAAACACAGGCGTAGACATGAAAATATACACAGCAGAAAAAAAAAGATGTTTAACCACTCTTTGGGTAAAATGAAACCTGTTTTTTTTTCTAAGGGTGATACTGATGCCACAAGTCCATCTGCTTCCTGAAGGACTTGCATGTTAAAGCAAAATTTAAAAAAAAAAAAGCAAAATAACAGCTCTGTGAAACTGGTACATGTTTTCACTTGGAAATTCCCAGGCTAAACCAAAACCAGCACTTGTGCATTCAGATGTTTTTCAACCCAGTTTCATATTTTTTAAACTATTTTTTGGTTGCTCATTTGAACAATGTAAAGGAACTATGTATGTATCTACATTTATGTATCAGAAATGGCAAAGTATGAAAAAAATATTTTCCCAGTTTTAGTAAGCCTGCAGTAACTACAGTAAATAAAATCTTATTACTTGTGAAATATAAGGTCAACAGCTCTGGTCTTAAACAGTTGCTCTCCATTTTCAGGCAAGTTTAATGAAAGTCAGTTCCTAAAATATAAATGGCCACCGAGAGACTACATCCACAGAAAATATGCAGAGTTTCACACAGGGCAGATTTTGCTTCTGAACAGAGCTCTGCTGAGTTGGCTTCTACCATACACAACTTGTTGAATATGTTTAAACCAAACCAGCTGGGCCCATCTTGATTAATTATCATCTGTCCTACAGAACAATTAGAGATGCAACTTTCCCCTCGATTGGCATCTTGCTGTCTGTATGCAGGCACACCTTTTATGCTCAGAAAGTCAAGTTGCTGGAACACCCTCCATCACTGCTGGTCGCAGTTATTGTCATGGCTTTCTTTGCTTCTTCATCCAGCCTAACCTCTGAGGCCTACTATTTCATTCTTCTTGCATGCAATGTTTGCTAAACCGTTTTGCAAAATCTCCTGATACTGTGTTTTTTAAAAAAATTAATGCTAATTTATGCAATTACTACTACTCAGCACTCAATTTCTCAATAACAAGCTGCTTCCTTGTAACCGGAGCAGTTTATTCACCTGACCCAAAGATCACTGGAGGTCCCAGTTTCCAATAACCAACCCTCAGTAGCAAAACCATTCAGAATGAACTTCCTACACACACGGGACCTGATAATACTCTGCCAAGAACTGAGTTGCAGCAGTCAGAAATGCAGAAGAAATGCACAGTTGTGAGGCAGAGGTCTCAAGTCACAGTGATGGAGAGGGAGGTGTTTGCAGAGGACCCGTACCTGGAAGAGACTGCAATCCTACATTAATTAATTCATGCAATGCACATATGGGCTCTGCTTTGATCCCAGCTCCCCAGAATAAACAAGGCCCAAGCAACTTCCTCCCATGCACCTGCCTCTCCTTCCTTCCCTATGGAAATTGCCTTCAAACGCATTTGGAAGCCATTAGTCAGCCTCAAACAGACCTGGAAGAGCAGTGGAAAATGGTAGGCAATTAATTTCCCTTCAGTTTGGGAAACCAACAGGTGGGCAGAGGGGAGGCCCCTCTGTTCACAGCCACAGGAGAGTGAGATGATCCTGCCAGGGCAGATCCCACAGCTGCAGGACAGCTGCTGCTACTGCTCCCGGCTTTGAAGTAGCTGTGGAACGCCCAAGGGGTTCAGGAACCAACAACAGAAATTTTGAGAAAACCCTGGGTTTTTTTTTTTTCCCCCCTGCTATCCACAGGGCTCTCTCTCTTCCAACAGCTGTCATGATTAAGGATGCTTTCTGAAGCTGGAGGTTATGGATCATACTGAGCACAAGCAACCACTTCATCTCCCCATGCCCACCATTCATCACCGTCACTCCAACGAGGGCTGTGTGCCCTCCTGTGTGTGACATGCCAATCCATTCCCAGTCATTTCATTAGCTTACTTTATGTCTTCCCCCATAAATTATATAAAGAACAAAGCAGGTTGTTAGAAGAAAAAACACCTTGTTTCTCACAGCACATCCCACCTGTAATATCTGGACAAGGGGTGTTTTCGCCAACTAGTTTAACAACATGAGAAAAGGTGAATAATCAAAACTGTAAAAAAAAAAAATCATTAAAATTCTTCTAAAGGCAGTATGTTAGTGGTTTGTTGCCTTTATGTAAATCGAAAAAAAAATATCAATTCTCATCTGGCATCTACTGCTTGGGGTTGGATTCCAAGTTTTATAGTTAAGTAACTCTCTGTTTCATTGCACATGTGTGCATCTGTGAAATAGGGCATTTGTATATCTNTTTAAATTTTTACAAAATAGTATTTTAAAATTTAAAACAGTATTTTGTAAAAGAAAAAAAGAAAACCCAACCCAACCCAAACCACAAAAATTTACCCACAGCATTCATGCTGCACAAACAAACGTATCACACTCCACAGGCCTCCCAACAACTTCACTGCCATTAGCTTGGCTTGAATAATTACTGTTATTTTAGTAAACACTTCACATTCCAACTACTTAATACACTATTCACTGCAAATGGTCCCTTTCTGCTCTTGTCAAGACAATATCAATACTCAGCAACTATCTGGAATTCAATTTTACTTGAAGAACACTTTTGTATTATTTTCTAAATATGAATTTCTCGATCTGTCCTTTTCTCTACAATATTTTTGTATGAAAAAGAGGACGTGCCAATTCGGGGGCTTCTCATAAATTCATTTGCACAAATCTCAGAATTTAGATGACCACAGAAAGAGAGATTTGTAGTATATCCTATATCCTAGTGATTCCCAAATTCGGATTGCATTTTGAGTGTGGTAAAATGCATTGTAACTTGAGTTTAGAAAATGACAGAAGGTTCATCTTTCTACTAGATTGAGATACCTTTTTCTTGAGATGTCTTTTTCTCCCCTTGATCTGAATTGTTTCAAATTTATTGTACCTGTATCCTCCAGGGAAAGCAAAAGCTCATTCTTTGCAAAGCTCACAGGGCATTTGGATCAATACCTCAGTGCATTAGACTGCTTTCCAGTGCCAGCTTTTATCCTACAACAAGTTTCAGTACAAAATTCTTCTTTCATTTTTCCCTTCACCCTGTTTTATTTTCTCTAAACTGACATTCTTGGTCAGTGCTTGCCTCCACTCTGCCATACCTTCAACCTTTATAACATATTTTATGCCCTGGTTGCACACATCTCAGGATTGGGCAATTTTGAAGAGAAATTCTCTTTCCATGGATTTGTGATTGCAAACCTAGGATTATTTTAATCCTTCCATTTTCTGTTTGCCACCTCCAGCTCCAGTTCACACTAACTTGCAGAAGTGAATGCTATTTGATATTTGCATTTTTAATTTTTAAATTCTCCACTTAAAATGCAGTTTCCATTTGCCTGGCATATCTGTAATGTTTCCAGCTTTGTGGAGGTGAAAGCACGGGATGAAGAGAGGAGGAGGGTTTGAACACCCTCAAATGTCTACCTAGCACCAACTGAGAGCAAATATGAACTCCCTGCTTACAAATCCCCTGCGTCCCCAGCCATAAATCCAACTGTGCCTGCCAGGAAAGACTGAGCCTTGGTTCAGAAAGGCTCATTTTCAATAGTACTGGACATTTTGGAGATTTTGCACATGTTAGCAAATACTTCAAGAGCCACATGTAAACACATGGGGTGGGAATATTTTGGGGGAAGTGTGGAACGATCCCCAGTGGAAAACTTCACACCTTTCCCAAGCTCTGCTGTAGTCTTCCAGCTCAACGTTGGACCAAGTAATTTCCTCCAATTCAGACCATAACACTTCTGCATACATTCAAAAAATAGTTACTGACCTTCTTTGACTGCAACTTTCAGAATATTAGCTTTTTAAAATACCAAATACCAAACACTGAGACGTGCCTACCTATTTCAATATTCTCTTCCTGCACGCCAGTGGAGATCAAAACAAGTCAAGTATCCTGGACTGGCAGCACAGTTTCAGGAAACTGTTNCATTAAAATTCTTCTAAAGGCAGTATGTTAGTGGTTTGTTGCCTTTATGTAAATCGAAAAAAAAATATCAATTCTCATCTGGCATCTACTGCTTGGGGTTGGATTCCAAGTTTTATAGTTAAGTAACTCTCTGTTTCATTGCACATGTGTGCATCTGTGAAATAGGGCATTTGTATATCTGAAGAGATAATAATAGCAGATAAATTCACTTTCATACTAAAAGGCAAAAGACCAATTAAATATTAGAAAACATGTTGAGCAATGAATACAATTATTGAAAGTACCTTTTGACGTTATTCTAATACATTCTTTACAACATTAAGGCATTTTTGCTGTCAAAAATACAAAATCGAAGCCTTTACATATTGTACATATTTGTCAATGGAAACTTCAGCCTTTGCCAGAAGGCATAGAATCAGTTTAGTTTTGCAATTAAGAACACAAAATTTCTTCAGTAGGCTTCTGGCTGTATTTGAGTGACATGGATGCAGCCCTTAATAATAAACAGCAAATCTCTGTAATGTCATCATCAAATGTATTGCAATATATTGTTAGCTTCTGCCTCCAGATAGAAGATGCTGAAGAATCATTTGTATTTTTTCTCTTTTGATTAGATTATGCTGTGGTGCAAGATGAATTTAAATAAATAAATAAATAACTCTTTTAAATTTTTACAAAATACTATTTTAAAATTTAAAACAGTATTTTGTAAAAGAAAAAAAGAAAACCCAACCCAACCCAAACCACAAAAATTTACCCACAGCATTCATGCTGCACAAACAAACGTATCACACTCCACAGGCCTCCCAACAACTTCACTGCCATTAGCTTGGCTTGAATAATTACTGTTATTTTAGTAAACACTTCACATTCCAACTACTTAATACACTATTCACTGCAAATGGTCCCTTTCTGCTCTTGTCAAGACAATATCAATACTCAGCAACTATCTGGAATTCAATTTTACTTGAAGAACACTTTTGTATTATTTTCTAAATATGAATTTCTCGATCTGTCCTTTTCTCTACAATATTTTTGTATGAAAAAGAGGACGTGCCAATTCGGGGGCTTCTCATAAATTCATTTGCACAAATCTCAGAATTTAGATGACCACAGAAAGAGAGATTTGTAGTATATCCTATATCCTAGTGATTCCCAAATTCGGATTGCATTTTGAGTGTGGTAAAATGCATTGTAACTTGAGTTTAGAAAATGACAGAAGGTTCATCTTTCTACTAGATTGAGATACCTTTTTCTTGAGATGTCTTTTTCTCCCCTTGATCTGAATTGTTTCAAATTTATTGTACCTGTATCCTCCAGGGAAAGCAAAAGCTCATTCTTTGCAAAGCTCACAGGGCATTTGGATCAATACCTCAGTGCATTAGACTGCTTTCCAGTGCCAGCTTTTATCCTACAACAAGTTTCAGTACAAAATTCTTCTTTCATTTTTCCCTTCACCCTGTTTTATTTTCTCTAAACTGACATTCTTGGTCAGTGCTTGCCTCCACTCTGCCATACCTTCAACCTTTATAACATATTTTATGCCCTGGTTGCACACATCTCAGGATTGGGCAATTTTGAAGAGAAATTCTCTTTCCATGGATTTGTGATTGCAAACCTAGGATTATTTTAATCCTTCCATTTTCTGTTTGCCACCTCCAGCTCCAGTTCACACTGACTTGCAGAAGTGAATGCTATTTGATATTTGCATTTTTAATTTTTAAATTCTCCACTTAAAATGCAGTTTCCATTTGCCTGGCATATCTGTAATGTTTCCAGCTTTGTGGAGGTGAAAGCACGGGATGAAGAGAGGAGGAGGGTTTGAACACCCTCAAATGTCTACCTAGCACCAACTGAGAGCAAATATGAACTCCCTGCTTACAAATCCCCTGCGTCCCCAGCCATAAATCCAACTGTGCCTGCCAGGAAAGACTGAGCCTTGGTTCAGAAAGGCTCATTTTCAATAGTACTGGACATTTTGGAGATTTTGCACATGTTAGCAAATACTTCAAGAGCCACATGTAAACACATGGGGTGGGAATATTTTGGGGGAAGTGTGGAACGATCCCCAGTGGAAAACTTCACACCTTTCCCAAGCTCTGCTGTAGTCTTCCAGCTCAACGTGGGACCAAGTAATTTCCTCCAATTCAGACCATGACACTTCTGCATACATTCAAAAAATAGTTACTGACCTTCTTTGACTGCAACTTTCAGAATATTAGCTTTTTAAAATACCAAATACCAAACACTGAGACGTGCCTACCTATTTCAATATTCTCTTCCTGCACGCCAGTGGAGATCAAAACAAGTCAAGTATCCTGGACTGGCAGCACAGTTTCAGGAAACTGTTTTGATATTCCAGACATGGACTTTTTTTTTGTGGGGATTTATTTTTGGTGGGGCCTTTTTGTCTGTTTGGATAGGCTACAAGTAAAGAAACATGGGAGCCATCTGTTTGTGGATGTGGGAATAATGTCCCCAATGTAAGTCTCTACAGGCATATCTCTAGGAAGATAAATTCATTTTATTTTAATTGAAAACTTAATTTCCTAAGAAATTGATGAAACTGATCCCACTTCCTAGCCTGCCCTTCCAGATACAATTTCATATTCTTCAGTAGCAAACTCATCTTCCAGTGCTCACATTAGTCCAGATGTAAGTCCAACTGAAAATTAAATCTAAATGAATCACAGTGGAAACTAATAGGAGGAGTTTATTTTGCTTACCAAAATCTTTTCTTAGCATGAATATGCCTGTTCAAAATATTCCAGCATTCCTGTAACTTCAGGATCAAACTCGGGGCCTTACTCTCATGCTTTCTTCCCCCTTTGGTCCAGCTGCTGCTTTCATTTAGTATATTCCCATCCAGCTCTGCCAAGGACACTGTCACAGTAAATAAGGCATTTCAGATCCTTTATGGTGTTATGATCAGAATATGACAACATCTGTCTTCTCCTCCTCACCAGCCACAGGCCTGCAGAAGTCACAGTCCCTTAGGTCTTGGGCCAAACTCTCTTGCAGGATCAGATACAGGGGGTGCAACAGTGGGAATATATGGGAACTGTTTGACTTAGTCTTTATACCTGCAAGCAAAGCAATGCTCCCAGGAGGACAGCTAACATAAATCAAATTAGTCCTGTTACTGAATATTCAACTTTCTAAAATTTCACCTTCATCAAACAATGTGAGCACAATTTTGAATGTGTTTTTAAGTTAAGGATGAAGGAATAAGAGAAGGAAAAGTAACTGGAAAATTAAAGTGATGGGAAAAAAAGAAGGGCTGTTTCTGCTCCATTACCGGAAAGGGGCATTGCACTTTACTTGTTACCAGAGAAAGAGTATATGCTTTTCTGTATTCATTGAAGATTTATATAAAATAAGCCTCACAATGAAACCATTTCTGAAAGTGAATGCTAATAAACTGACTAAGGTATTGACCTCTCAAGCCTAAATTAAAACTTGCCATATTTACATGCTTTCCCCTCCAAACATATAAAAATTCACTCAGAGCCAAGTTCTGAACACCTAATAAGAATGCAGACTTTGAATGTACAGAGTGTCTCTCAGTGTGTCAGACCCCATGCTGATCATCTCTTGGTTCACCACTGGCTCTAAGGGCAGCCAGGAAAGCTTCCCAGCTCTGGCTCTCAGCAACACCATCATGCCCTCATAGCACATTTCTGACTGAATTAATTTTTAATTGATAAAATAAATTACTGCAACAACCTAAGAAAAAGTGAAGTGGATTTTTCACTTTATTAGAATAAGCCATGCTAGCATTCTTGCTGCTCTTCTCTGATTACATTATATTGAGCCTGGCTTGTGATAGGGGAAGAGATCCGATTAGGAGCTGACCTAATCCAATCATACAAAGAGCCCGCAGGCTTAACAGAGAGCTTGGCCCCGTATCATCCATCTATCAGGAGTCTGTGTAACTACTTCAAGTGATACAAGGCACTGAAAGAGCCACAGACTCTCAAAGTACTTCAGGAATCAAGTTCTTCATGATCAATAGTAATTTTTTGGTTTCTTAGCCCCTCTTGCAAAGCTGTCCAGACTACCTGACGACACATTGAGCCATTAGGTTTTGGGTAAAAGCACAGGAAGGAGCAGAAGCTCCATCACTGCTCCTTCTTGGTCAGCCAGCAGTGTGTGTTGTGGTTGGGCAGCCCTCCCATCCCAGCCTCATGCTCTGAGCCAGCTCTTCCTCCCACAACTCTTCCAGCTGTTTCACCTTAACATGGCAGGCAACACAGCCCCATTTTCCACACAACGAATGAATTCAATTGTCAGCTCGCTGAAAGATCAGAATCTTGGCAGTAAATCTGTAGCATAATGGCTGACAAGAGCTGCACAAAGACTGAGTTTGCTGCCTGTGAGCCAAGAAAACTTTGGTAAGGAAGCTGCTGGAGGCAGTGGCAGAGGAGGAACAAGCCACACTGGGTGCTTGGGGAGGCTGTGCAGTGTGTCCCCTTGCCTCCTCCCCTCTCGTGAGAAATATGACAGGTCTTTCACAACAGGCTGGAGACTACTTGGTGCTCCAGTCCAGGTGGGCCTGGAAACCACTTCACTGAGCTCTTGGGCCCTGCTGAGAAAAGTCATGCTCACACAGCCTCTGTCTCTGGATTTGGAGCTGGGATCTCGATGCCTGGCTTGGAGGAGGCCATCTTGCAAATGGGAGAGAAAAAAGCCAGGCAGCCTGGCAAGTTCCTACAGCACTTCCAGGAGTGTCTGAGGCCAGGCAGGCCTTTTTAAACAACACAGGAGCAGCTCATACTCTTGCAATTTCTTTATGATCAAAAACCAGATTGCTCCTGTAGGCATAAAGAAATTAAACCAGCAGTTGCCTTCATTAGTATCAGAGCACTGCAGAGAAGGGCCTGTGTGGGTGTAGACATCCTGTCCTTCCTGCAGAACACTCACAATTTAAGTCATTCCCTCCCAGCACCTCTGGTTTCAAGAGTCATGACCCAACACCACTCCAGCCAGACAGGCTGGTGATGCCTGGGGCTGTAGAGTGGAGCTGAGTGAGGGACCAGATCTAGTTACAACTTCCACTACCTCACAAAGAGGTACATAGAGAGAAAGCAGAGATATTCTTCCCATCAGGATGTATTTTCACAAAACATGTAATGGGCACAAGTTGCTGCAGGGGAAAGCACAAATGAATATAGGGGGGAAAATATCCAGAGAACAACTGAACTTTGGAAAAGATCGCTCAAAGAAGTGGTGGAATCTTCTTGCTGGAAAAAGCCAAGCCTCAGCTTGGTAATGTCCTGAATAATCAAATCTAAGTCCTGAAACTGAGAGATAGACCAAATTATTTCCAGAAGTCCCTTCCAAACCATGCTTTGCTTGGTTCCAATTCAAATCCTAAAGCAAAGGGGAAAAAATAAAGCAGCATTTTTCTTGAAATGAAGGTAATTCCACAAATGAATTTCCTTCACTCAATTCATCTAGCAACAGTATTTTTTAAACAATACATCTCCCTCTCTTCTCAAATCCAATAAAAAAGGGCAGGACAGCAAAAGTCATCAGTGTAACTTGCCACACTGTTGTGTTGGGAAGACGCACAGCTTCTTGGAGCCACATTTCTTTTTAAAATGGTTAAGATCCCATAAAAATCAAAAGCAAAGAGCTTAAGTAATCAACAGTGCGAACCATGGGTTTATCCTAAATGTCATATTTAAGTGACTCTGTTACTGAGAAAGGAGAGCAACACATGACTTTCCTGCACTATTGGAAGGGAAATCAGAGAATGGAGCTTTCAGCCCTTGGCTTGACTGCTCCATAGTAATCCACAACCAGCTAAAATGACAGGTGGTCTATGAAATGGCTTACAACAGACTTTTGATGAATTACCTCATCAAAATCAACGCACACGAGAGGAAGAAGATTGCCAAGACGATTTGCTAACAAAGACGGGACTCCAGGACCATCTTCATGAGGGGAAGTGTTATACATTATTTCTACATTCCTATTTGGAGAAAAAAAAATCCTGTGTAGAATCCTAGAAGCAGCAATGCTGAGTTATGTTACGTAGTTACAGAGTGTAATCACAGCCGTCCAGCCCCATGCTGAAAACCACTAGCAAGACAGCATTAAGACCCAAAAATTAGAGCAGATAAAAGTATCCCTAACTCAGAACTTCTCCAGGGATATTCAGGAGTTGCAGTTTGTCCTCTGAGCAACCTGATCCAGTTGAAGATGTCCCCTGCAGGGGGCTCAGCTACGTGACCTTTAAAGGACCCTTCCAAATCAAATTGTCCTGTGAATCTACGATTCTATTCCATGGCTTTTAAATTTCCAACTTCACCAACTGTGCAATCTGAATGCTTATCACAAGTTGCACGTATCATTTAAATACAGTCCCTGAAAACTCAGTTTGTTGTTGCCTTGAGCAGTCAGGAAAAGTAATTTGACCAGCAGAGCGATGCTCAACTGGAATCAAAACTGGATAGGGAATTATGCTCACCAACTGATGCTCTGAACTGAAAGCTCATACAGTGTCACTCTTGTTTCTCCTCTAAAATCAAAGCAGCATTTCATTCTCTGAAGTCTCTCCAATGAGAACAAAAAAAGGGCAGCAGACAGCTCCTCACAGGTGTCTGGAAGGGGAGATCACTTGTTGGGTCTCCCAATGGGAAATAACAGAGGAAAACGAGACTAAAAAACACACGCAGAGCAAAACCAAGATTTGGGAGATAAGGAAGAGAATAAACTATTTTTAAAAATGAAATAAAGGATGAGAGGGAGCAAGAGGAGTCTTTGGCAATTAAAAAGACAACAAAAATAATGAGGAAGAAACCTGAATGACACAGAGGGAAGAGAAGCCACTTGTTTGCTCAAGGGGCTGTGTTGCCAACACCCCCCTTGCAGGACCTAGGGAGGGGAAGGGAGAGGAGAGCACAGCACATCACCAAGAGCCACACGATGGGGAATGCTCTGGCTGGCTGATGTGCTCAGTGGGAGGCACTGCACAGCAGCTCTGCATTTCCCCAGGTTTGATCTCTGAAAAAACAGCACTAAAGTAAATATATGCTCCTGTGGAAGTTCAGCCATGTCCCTGGAGCTCATTCATTTTGTAACCTTTTCCCAGCTGCTGGCCTGCAATGGTATCAGTTCACTTGAAGGCAGACTGGATTTCAAAGGAAAGGTCCCAGAGGTGACAAGCAGCTCATTAATTCACTGTAGTGCTTTAGTGCTGGAGGAAGTGCTGTAAACGCACAATCTGAAACTATTTAGAGCCACCAAATAATTATATCACAAGAAGCCACCGCACACTTCACATCCACTAATGCTAGAATCTAGCTATGTAATCTGCTGAGAGAATTAATGAAGAGAAAAGGAGGAGACTGGCAATTTATTAAGAAATGCTAATCAACCTGTTTTTGAAGTGTCCCTCATTTGCATTACAAACATTATTATGAAAATTCAGCATTATGCCTCTCTGTGCTGCATTGTACTGCTCTGCTGAACATCAAAAATATTCACTTCCTTAGAGCAGGGAAAAAAAGGGAATGAAAAATCATGATCAAAGATAACTTCAATTACTTGTTAATTTCACCTTAATTCCACTCCTGGGATAATAAGCCTTCCTCATAAGTTCCCTTCCCTGTAACAAATTCTGATATATGCTTATAGGCCCCTAAATATATTCCCACAAGAAGTACATGAATAAATATGCATTGGTGTAATTTACATAGCCTTCACCACAAGCATGGTAGGCCTGTTCATAAAAAAACCCACTACAGTTTACTATGTGCAAAACTCATTAAACTCCTCTTTGAATACAGGAATGAAACTTATTTTTTAATTTATTAGACACACTTCCGTTGGTCTTCTACCCAAAAACATTATGAAGGATGCTCAGAGACACTTTTATTCTCTAGTAAAAATAAAATAACAGCACAGAAAAAAATCAGAGGTAAATAATTTTGATCATGATTCAAAACTTCACACACTCATTCCTGAATAAACTACTTCTTTTCCGGTTGCATAGATAGGTTGATATCAGGAAAAGCAAAGTAATTTCTAAGTTGGCTTATCTATCAAGACTTTTTCCACAATTTATCACTGGATATATTTTCTTCCTTTCTCATGGACCACTGAAATTTTAACTGCAAAGACTCGGGGAAACACACCTGACTCACTAATCAATACTATGAACAGGTAGAAAATGAAGGACATTATTAAACTTTAAAAAGCAGGCAACAGAATGATACATCTCAATTACTTATTCCGGTCCACCAGCTGCATATGAAATATATTTATTGAAAATGTTTCTCTTTTGAAGAACTGGTGAGCTCTGAAGAGAAAAAATTGATACTGGAAAATTCTTGACCAGCTCTGCCTAAAATCACAGACTTATATAGTAGGATTTCCAGAATTTTCAGAATAATTCAGACTGAAAGAAATTTTTTAGAAGATATTTGACTAATAATACAATATATCTTCTCTGGCTGTGACTCTGAAATGTAATTGATCAGATGGAATGACAAAAGATCTAAAACTCAGCAAACATACACAACTGCTTTTAAAAACACAAATCTTTTGAAAGGAAAAGTGATCTCACCTCAACTTCTGAACATAAAAATGCCTCTTAATCTTTCTTTTTTTGTGTATTTGTGCTTGTTTAGAAAGAAGAACCTGAGGACCAAGGTTGCAACAGACTCTTCAGAAATGAAAGCCACCAAATTTTGGGAATCAAAATGGGAACAAAAGCCCCTTTGTACAGACACGTTAGATAATGACAACAAGCTCTTTCAGGAAAAAGACTAACTGTGCTTTTCCTTCCTTATGGCTACTATTAGTCCCACATTTTCCTTCTTTCTTTGTAAAAAAGGTTACAGGGATAAGGAGAATAAACCTGTATTAGATTCCATTTTATCTGTTTGGGAGAATATGATTGTGTGTTCATTAAGACAAAATGTGAGTGTTTCTGTAGGACACTAAGAGCCATTCTGGGGGGCGGGTGTCATAATTTGTAAAGCATACACCTACAGTAAAGTAGCATCTCACACTGGCCCTTGCCAAGAGCAGGACTGAACTTCAAAACTGTGAGCTGCATTTTGAAGATACGGATGGTGATTTAGTGCATGACTAAACCACTGGGTATGTGAGGGTGCAGAACTCCTCCCTCTCCTCTCCTCTTTGTCCCCAGACTGCTTCCCCACCGTGTTCATTTCACCAGTGGAACAGCTGACCTAATGAAAAGCCAAAGCACACCGCCTTCTGATGTTACCGATGCTTTCTCTGCATGCCAGGAGTCTTCAAAGTTTTCTCCCTGCCTGAAGACCAGACCAGGAATCGTTTGGCCTCAGTGTGTTAGGAAGGGGTCTCACCTGCAGCCTAATGAAGTGATCGATTCAGCACCACTCTGCTTTCCTGTCAGAAGGGTTATAGATTTTCCTGACATGGTAGATCTGCCAAAGGAAAAAGGTACACAGGGAAAAGGCTGTGTTGTGTAAGACAGGGAGGGCTAACCATCATCAAGAGTACATCCCTAAAATGCATCCTTCTCTTCTGTATTTCTGTCTGTAGATCAAAACCTGACCGTCTCCCCAGAGGGCAGGGCTGCAACAAATGACACACACATTACTCTTCTTTCCACCTGGACTGCAGTTTTAGATGTCCTTCAAATTTCCTTTCGTTTCACTTGATGGTTGAAATGTCAGCCACCTTAAGGGATATATAAAACATTATTTACTCAGCTGAAATTTAGTTTCTAAACGACAAGTATTGGTCCATCCAATCAACATGGCTTGAAACGCAGCAGGCTTGCACAATAAAGTTCTGTGATGTTTCCTGGATTTACATTATTTTCTGAGTTGTTTTCTCTGCTGCATAATCCCCCCAAGGCTGTAAAAAGCCAGGTATTATACACATATGATTTATTGAACAGACTGCATGAATTTAATTCAGCAGTTTTCATTTACAGTATTTAGATATGGCAGACCTCAGGGAACTGTTTGAGAAGCTGCTCCATTCTGCTTTCCCTTTTCCTTTTAAACATGCATTTGTATTGCTGAGGACTGTGATTTAGGAAAGACAGGAACACAGCAGACACTTTGAACCATTCTGATTTTCCCTCCTAGTCTACCAGATTTTAAGTGACAATACTGGTTCTCCCAGTGGGCACTTCCCCTTTTTTTGGGGTGCTTGCCAATCTTCATTGCTGCAGTAGATTGTCTTCTAAGGCTCAGCAGCTGCAGCAGCCCTTAATGAAGTCTCTTCTCATCATATTTTTACTGCAGAGCCAGCTAATAAATACTAGGAAAACAAAGTCTCTTAAATGGCAGAGTTATTAGAAAAAGAATAAAGAGGAGAAAACCAAGCATGGGTAGGTACAGACAAAGTCACTACTTAGATGCTTTTTGAATAAGCACCTGGAGCCAGATTCATCAAATCAAAGGAACAAATTACATTTGTGGATGCAATCTTCTGAGAGCTACTTTTTTGTGTTTCTTTTTTTTCTTTTTGCTAATTCACCACATTTGCTGTATCAATTATCTTGGCTTTCCATTCAGATTGAGTTTCTCTTTTAATCAATACTTTAAACCAAGGGCTTGATCCAAAGCCAACAGGGACCAGTGAAAAGTTTCTTAGACTTCAGCAGAGTGCAAGCACCAGAATTACTTTCAGAAACTAATCTTCACTGTAGATGCACTATGTGTGAAACAAAGCATAAAATATTTGAAATTACAGCTTTTTAATAATGCTTCAATACCACTTTAATCACACAGACATTTGCTCTGGGACTCTGTCTTCACATACCAAAATTCAGACAGAAGCTCTCATTTTTGTCTCATTTACCCAACAGTGTAAGCAGAAAAACATACATTCTAGCAACTATATTAAAACTATTCTACAGCACTTCAAAAGACAAGTCTCAATTTAAACCTCCATTTCTTATACTCTGGATTTCAATCAGGATACCTGGAGCTAGTAATTAAACTGCACAGAAATTACAGAAAGGGAACACTGAGAAAAAATCAATAAAGAAACCTTTTAGAGGAATATACCTCTGGAACAAATGGTTGCAGTATTCATTCTATTAAATGGTACCTGAAGGAGGGAAGACCTTAAGGCAGTCCTTAGCACAATGCTGCAGATGCTACAGAACAGCTCCCTAACACTTGGCAGATGCAATTTCATTGTGAGGGACTTTACTGCCTTTTAAATGACAAAAAAAATAGCGAGACAAAGCTCAAGTTTACTGAAAACTGTGGAATTAACTCTCGTTTGCAGCACTGCACTGCAGTAACCACCAGTGATGGATGCTGAAGCTGAAACAGGATGACTTTTCCTGTCCTGTGTGCCCAGGAAAGTCCCGTTACATTGTCATTCAGGGACTGAACACATAGCAAGTGCTGCCTCATTTCATTCTTTTTTCATTCTAAAAATAACTCTTCAAATGATAATTTCAGGATGGTACCTCAAAGTTACGTGAAGCTGCATGGAGCTAGGATAACTATTCACCCCATTTATCTTCCCTTTGTTTCTTGCTTGACAGGGATGATAGCCTAATTTTTCCTCTGCATTAATAGAACATTCACGTCACATCAAATTCCGAAGTCATTAGTTAGTATATTCACCAAATCTACATTAATAAAGCAATAACTTGATCACTGGCTTTTAAAGTGCCAATTCCAAACAGGAAAAAAAAAAAAAGAAAAAACCAGGTGCTGTTTAAACAGCATAATCATTACTCTAATTGATACCTTAGAGTTAACACTACAGAAGGGGGACTGACTGTGAGCACTGAACTCCCACACACACTTTGGTTCAAGCGTCTCTCACTCAGTTTTTGAGGCACAAGAGTTACTGGCATGGGAGCAAGAGCTGCTCCCACTAATGCTTCCACATCTCTATCCTCCTGGATGTGTGCTATTGATTTAGCTTCCAAATGCCAAACTATCAGACTTCTTCGCTGTGGGAGAGTTACAGAGGAACAGGAACTCCAGCCAGAGACAGCATCATTAAAGGAACCACCTCTGAACAGACCTGTTGCTAAAAATAAAAGCACCTTACCATGATTCTGTGCTCTGTAGGTCTGAATCTGCTTTGTGAGATTCAAAACCCTTTGAGATTTTAAGGTATGTCAAGCTAAATCCCAAAGCCTCTGAGGCAGAGGGATGGAGAGAACTGGGGTTCAGAGGCTCCACCACACGCCCTGGAAGTCGAAGGATTGCAGAAAATGTCAAAATCTTGAGAGCTTAAATCACTTTTCTAGTAATCTCTCATGGGGTCTGTTGATTAAGCCTGCAACTCCTGACAGGCTCTGGATTTGAAGTAAACATTTCTCCAAGTTCTATCAGGGACAGTATGGAGTGCAGGCCAAAAAAATTGAAGTCTGAAGTTTGCTAGCAGGGGGGAGAGATGAAAAAAGCCCAAAAGCCAGACAGCCTATTTCACAGCAACAGTGTGGCTGTATATCCTGTTTGCTGAGTGACCAGGGAAGAGACTGTTTTCATCTGCAATCCTGACAGGTATCATTAGTGCATTTTAAATAGGCATAACCTCATTAAAAGGCAGTGTAGATTAATCTCCTTCAGACTTACAAATATTTGGAATTTTTTATCAGTACAAAAATAATACAGAGAATAGACCCAGATTTACTTAAAAACATTTTTGAAAGATGGTAGTTCATGTCCCAAGGAAATCGTACAGAAGAAGCCCAAATTTTATGGATTTGTTGTTTTAAAAATCCATCAAGCAAAATAAACGTGGAAACAAAAAGAACAATAGTACTCAACTTTCAAGCATATTCCTCTTCACGCAATTGTTTTTCCATCTGTCCTTTACATAATCCCTGTGACAGGCGCTCATGGTGGAACATAAAATATGTGTTCACTGATGATACAACTGCACAAAGAGTTGTATTTGAAGAAGCTCAGGTGCTCAGGCACTTCCACTCTGCCTCAAAACTTAAAAGCTTTTACTTTGTTTAAAAATATAGGTGTATTTGTAAGGAGGTAATTACTGCTGAAAAACTCACTGTTCCCTAACAGAGAATATAGTGCAATTTCCCAGAGATGCTTCTTAAACCAATATAGAAAGGTTAAGTGAAAGAAAAAAGCACAAGTAGAATATATGAAAGGGCACTGTGGCTTTGAACCTTTATATGAGAACTTAACTGAAAACTAACAAAGCAGAAACACATTACAAAGCCACAATTTTGCAAAGTTTGGACATAAAAAACCGCCAAAGAATTGCAGCATAATAAAAGATTCAACGAGACCTTGCAAGATCAGGGCTTCAGGATGACCCATACAGTGACAGTGACAAATCACAAGGCAGAGACTGTAACCCTCCACTATGGAGAAAATAACTGTGCTACAAAATGGGTGGTGGCCAGTGAGGGAGAAAAGTGGGGGGAAAAAAGACACCAAAGACAAAGTTCAATATGGAAGCAAAAACACCACAATGACAAAAGATACATAACTAGCCAGAGAAATAGGTGAAAGAGCTTTCAAGCATTTTAACTTTACAGTGCCTCTGAGGTAAGTAAATATTACTCTTTCTGCTTCATAATTGAGGCAATAAGGGTAAATGATTTATCAAAATCATGTGTGAAGTCTGAGCCAGAGCCAGGAACCCAGATTTATTACCTAACCTCTACACCAAGCTGACTCCCACAAACGATGGAGACAAACTGCAGGGATTCAGAAAGAAAAAAAAAAAACACATTGACTGTGGGCTGGCAAGACTAAGCTACAAAATGAGACTTTAAAAAAAAGAAACAACAGTGTGGCTGGCACAGGTTTGCCATGACAAAATGAACACCTCATAAGTGCTCACCAAAGCTGGCACATCATTAGAGACCAAGAGGCTCACGCACACTAAGGAAAAGCAGACCCCACAAGACCCCACAAAAACAGAACTTTGGTCCCCACGCCTTTGTCCCACTGGTGGTGGAGGTAGGGAACAAACAAGAGTGCCAGGAATTAGCCCCATCGCTCAGTTCCGTGCCTGTTGAAATGCTGAGCATTTCTGACATACTTGGGCGTAGCGTAAGACCCATACAGAACAGTGCATCTTGAACAAATTCCATCCATTCCTTGGCCAAGGAATGATTAAACATTCCCAGGGCTTAACTGTTTCCATACTGTAAAGGCTATCAATGGAAAGGACAAGATAAGGTATTCAGGATTATCTGAGGGTTTCTGTTATTTGGTGGCATGGGTTCAACAAAGAACCTTTGTAAAATTTAGGCGTAATAGAAAGTAACAAACCACCTATGGATAGAAGCACTACTCACATTCCTACTGAGGGAAAATGTACACATACTGGACAACAAACTTGTCCTGATAATAGTATCACCATCTATTCCAGCTTCAAAATGTGTATTTGTTGGGAAAAGGATCAATGAACTACTATGGGGGACCCAGTTTGACTTCTTCAGGAGCTAAAAGTCAACAGCCCCATAAATTGCACTCTGAATGTGAGATTTTTATGAGGAGGGTGAGCATTAGTGAGAAGTGGAAAACTCCTGCTGAAGCAGCGCCCTTCACTTGAGCAGACCTGTCAACACATGAAAGACTTGAACATCTAACAGCTTTAAGGTCAATTTTGGCTGTAACCTTGTAACTATTCCTTTAGCTTTAACATACATAATTGAGATCACAGAACTGACACCTGTCCTCCAGCTCTGCCACAAAATTGATGAAAACAAGCCAAAGTTTAGCAAAACACCCTGAAGAATTCTGTTCCTGGGATACCACTTGTGAGGAGTCATTTTGCCTATTTATTTTTAATTAAAACAACATTTAACACAATGCAAAGCTGAAATGAGAAAGTATGATTGACAGAGCCTCAGAGACAGGGCAGCACTCGCTGGTCAAGCAGGATGAAAGAGGTCATGGACCTTTTCTGGTTTATGGCTCATATCCTCAGGTCCTGTTTAAGTTAGTTGGTTTTGAAAGAGGTCTAAGTAAGGCAGGACATTTTCTGTCCTACCTGACAAGGTATATGGGATATGGTACACCTACGTATTTTTTCAAGTGAGACCACTTTTGTAGCCAAGGGCTGTGAGCAAGATAAAATTTCATTGCCTTTGATGGCCTTCTCAGGATTGGGAATCCTTGTCAGGATTTTCTCTTGCATATTAAAATTCCTTTTGCCCCTGTCAGCACCAGCAGCAGCCCCATGGACGCTTTCAGTATCTAACCAGGCAGATCAGGATGTTGCTGCTTAAACTAAATGAATTAGAAGAGGCAGATGTCCAGGGCAAGGAGCTTTTCCATGGAAGTCTGGTTCCTTGAAATCAGCTGAAAGGTGAAGACAACAAAAGTTAAGGCCTCTGGCTCTGCTCTGATGCCTGCCACAGGGATGAGACGGACCACAGACAGAAATCAGATCAGGAAGGGAGAGCAGATGAAGGCAGCCCTATGTAAATTGTCAGATACAAACAGGAACCTGCACTGCAGTGTCCAACTTTTTGCCAGATACGTCTCTAAACAAATTAGTTTATCAAAGCTGACATATAATTAAATCTTCTCTTTAGCGTCTGTCATTCTTCTTGCAAGTCCACGCGAAAGGGGTTGTAGGAAAGTTTTTGATGACATTAAACATTAATTGCCAACTGTTTTCTTATATACTCATTCCAACTTACTTATTTAAATCAAAATTTAGGCTATGCACAGGAAAATCCTGTACAGAACACGTGATCACATCAGGATCTTGCACCATAAGCAAATCTAAAATAAAATCTATAAAGATCCAGTGTGTATTGGGAAAAGAATTATTTAAAATTAAGGGGGAAAGGATCAAGACCTATTCTCCTGTTGAGCAACGTATGGGGGCTGAGGGAATTTGAAACCATCCTGTGAAATGCTCCATACATGCTGCTGACAGCCAAAACTCATAAGGAAACCTATCCTAGTGCTATTTGATGACTGACAATGTCCATGTGGCAGTATTTTCATTGGCAAAAAAGGAACATAAAAAGGACAGACAAGACAACTTTAAATTGCCATTGATCTGTCAGACTAAGTTAGAATCCTCATATAATCAAGTAGATTTTTTTTTTAAAAGCTGAACATGGAGCAAAAAGGAGACTTCAAACCTCACAGGACCTAAACCCATTCACACTAAGAAAATTTTAAAACATCATTCTTGAGGTCACACGATGAAGTCATGATATAGTGGGACACTGTCACCTTAAACTGCTATTATACACCTCTGTATGTTTACCTTTTAATCTGTAAGCTTTATTAAATATTTAAAAAATACATTTTAAAAGGAACTGGGAATACAAGGCTGTGAAGATGAGTACTCAGCCTCAATTTCTTCAGATCAGCCGAGGGTAGAGGGCTCATTTTTGCAGTGGTTTATTTTGACAGTACCAGTCTATTCTTCCATGGAAATCATGTCCATACAAAGGTAACAAAAAATATATAAATCTGAGCAAATGAGTCCTCTACAGTGTTTGTAATTGCAAAAGTGACACCTTAGGGCAGCTGGAGACCTGGGTATTTGATGTGTCTCTACTGCTGCTGCATCTTCAATTTACAGTCACTTACTGGTCAAAACCCACTGTGAACAACCTTAAATGCATGAAGATTATCTTCTCAGTAGGCTGCCACTACCATGCACTGTGACAGCTTTATGTTTTGTGATATTTATGGTTTCCAAACATTGCTACAAAGAAGATCATGAAATTTCTCATCATTACAGAGGCAAGCACACAGCCTGCCACGTTTGTGCTGTTTGTGGTGTTGGCTCCAGATGGTGCACGTGTTTGTGCAACCACGGGAATGTTGCACCTAAGTAAGCTTTTCCCAGGCTTGGGAATACTTAAGTACTGGACAACAGAAAGTTATTTCTTTAAAAAAGATTTATAGAAACCTTAAAACCTCAACAGGATCACATATGCAAAATTTAAGGTCAGTGACTTCATTGATGTTTGGTAAGTCATTGCAGATCTACACTACGTCAATGTGGCACAATTTGAACTTCATCTGTTTTCCAAACTAAAGACACACAAAAAAATCAGAATCTCCATCAGTATGAAATACTTTTTGAAGTATACCCCCAAAATCCACCATTCAACAGTGCAGGATAGAGAATGGTTGTCCATCCCCAACTCAGGGCATGGGCAGCCCTGTGAGCAGTGGCTGAGGAGCCTGTAGGTAGCAATGTCTGATCTGCTTCCCATGTTAAATGAACTGAGAATCTCTTACTCTGCCTTGCTGTTTCCATATGATACCAAGAAAAAACAATTCTCTGTTTCTTTGGGTTGTTTACATAAAACTAAGAAGGTTGTTGGTCCCTTTTGCACTCTAGAGGGTGTCAGGAGCCACCTTGCCCAGCCACCTCATTCAGGTCAGATCAACACGGAGTGTTTAATAAGATGTGGCAGCAGACAGTCCATCTTTATTGCTGTTTTCTAAGCTATTAGCACTAGGGAAATCAAAACAAAGCCAGCAAGACCGGGTTCACAGCACTGCAAATGTTTTCTGCTATTTCTTCTCTCCACAGACTAACGCAGGAGGTTCTCATTCCTTCAGCAAGTTGGTTTCCACATTAATGAAAGAAGACCAGAGAACACAGAAGTAATTCCTAGCTGGATTTTCCTTCTTATGTTTAAATCCCTTTTCCTCTTTTGCTGTTTCACTTTCCTGGCAATTATCGTCTCGCTTTTATTACTTCATTTATTTTCTTCCCCTTACAAATGTCCCCAGTAGAAATGTGAAATGCTACTGCAGCTTGTAAAAAATTAGTTTGGCTGAGATAAATAGAAGAATTCCTCTGACTCATGAATTTGGCCAGAAGTAACTGGGTCCTGGGTGAATGTCACAAGATATGGAGCTAGAATATCTCAAATTAGGCAAATTCAGATGAAGACTCCAAGTCAGCATGTCAAAAGTTCACTCTACAAAAAGCAAGAAGCATAAGTTTTCCTGGCTGCTTCTCGCTTGTTATATCACCTCCAATTTAAAATGTTACTGTCTTTGGGGGATATTTTTTCTTTTTTTAATTTCCTACTTACTACCTTAGTTACACAAGTCACATTTTAAGCTGCTGTCGTTGATGGAAATAATCACAGCTCTAGATGATACACTTTTTATTTTTGCAGCTCTGATTGTAAAATTGATTAATGAGCCCTGAATTTAGAAGCTTCTACACCAACAATCTTGGGTCTTAAACAGCCTCACCTTCCTCAGCTAAAACAGAATACATTGCTACTTCCCGACAGTGAAATATTTATGTGTTCATGTTTACATATGAAATCCGTTTTAGTAGATAGAGATTGTAGGTCTACAAGCACATCTTGTTTAAAAAGAACAATGTAACCTCCTATCACACAGTTAAGGGAAAGATGTTGGTTTACAGGCACACTGAGGCTTTAATACACACACAACCCGAAAAAAACCTTCCAGTGGTTAAACCCAAGGTCAACAGTAAGTGTCAGCTACTCAAAATTTGAAAACTACAACTAAGTTTAAGCTCTTGTTCAGGAGATGCTGGTCTTACTCATGTAAGAACACTTCTGCAGGCTCCAGCTGCTAACATGGTGGATGTTTTAAACAAAAACATGTACCTTTTTCTGTATCACCCAAAAGCCAACAGGTATCTGAAAAATATGACAAATCTTTGATGAAATAAAGGTGCAGAGCTCAAGTACATTTATCAACACATTCCACGATTCCTCTGCAGATTGACTCCTTTTACAGCTGAAGATCAAATAATCACTGTATTTACATACAGATGTAATGGGCCGTACATGCAAAGTAAACTCATTAGCTTCCAAACCATTCCTACCAGCACTCAACCAGCATCTCTTCAAGCAGAATTCTGACACCAGGGAACACAACTGCAGGAAGCTGTGAACTTTCAGTTACTTGACTGCTCAGCCATGAGCTCTGGCATCTCTCAGCATTAATAAGGGGAAAAAAAAAAGTCCATCATGGGGAGATGGGGTGCTCGCTACGAAACTGACATCAGAAAATGAAGAGCCTTGATCGGTGTTAATCATAACTAATAAAATTAATAATTCAAAAACAACACGAGGCAAGAAACACTTCTCCCAGAGCCGCAAGACTCTAGAAGTCACGTTGAAAGGAGAAAGTGTATTTCTGACTGAACAAATGTATCAACACCTCGAGACCGAGATATACCGCAATGCAGTGTTCTCAGAAAAAACCAGGAGTCACCCCGGCAGCTTTGGGAGTCACTCATGAGGCAGCACAGATGAAACTATGAAATTCAGCACAGATGAAATTCAATATCTTGTTTTGCCCGTAACTGAGGGCTGAGCAAAGAAGGAGTTCTCTCTTCTTCACGAGGCAAGCAGTTACAAGGAGAGCTGACCCTTCACCCCTTCTCAAGTCTGTGGGAACAGGAATCTTTAAGCCTGGACATGATTTATTAAAAGGGCAGGATCAATTAAAAACTCATATTTCTAGCTGAAAATTTTATTACCAATAAGTCTTAAGACATTATCATTACCAAGGGGTAATAAAAACTTTTCCTGCTGTGGTTTTTTTTTTTTTTCCCCTCCAATTCTCTGACTATGTGCACATGCCAGTCTGGACAGGTACCTCCAAATAGTTCATTTGAATATTTCATATTTCAGAATTATAAAAACATGTCACAACCATGTGGTTTTAAGGCTAGAATTTTTCAGGAATGTATCAGCAGTGAAATACCCGAAACTACTCAATCTCCTTTCTCTAGCACATTTGAAATATTTAGCCTACATTTAAAGAGAGTAAATATACAGGCAATCTAAATGTTACCTAAGTAGAGAGACTACCTAAAGTATAACAGAGTTACTGATCAAATTTTTAAGAATAGCAGGTTTCTTTTTAAATATTAGCATCTTTTAAGTCTTTTTCAGGTTGTTTTCCACATCTCTCCCATCTACTGTGCTACTTCCAAGGCAGCAAACCCCTGCAGCGAGGAGGTTCTTTAACAAACAAGTGAAAGTTTTGCTGCCACTCTTGACAGCTCAGAAGATGATGCAGGTGACATTTCAGAGGCAGCTCTCAGAAGGTGACACAGCATTTTTTCTGCACACGCTTGTAACTGGAGTGACAAAAAGTGAAAATTCCCTCAAGAACTTGGTACACAGATCAAGCTGAGTCTTACTTGAAGTGCTACCACAGAACAGATGTGAACCCTGAATCTCAGAATTGTGACTTCTGTATTTACACAGCCTAGCCCAAGCTAGCACCAGCAGAGAAGTCCCAGCCGTACCATCATCTTTTGTCCAACCTACACCTCTCACAGAACAAGAGGAGAATGGGGAAAACAATCTTTACTCGTTAATATTTTCACTCAGTGCAAGTTAAAGTGAGAAAGAGGCCTCAGCTCCTGAGCGCTGCAGAGTGGAACACAGAATATCCAGCTACAGGCTACCAACATCCCACCCGCCAGCACCGAGCAGGCAGAAAGAAAAATATGCTTTCCATCAAACCTGAGTCCTTGAGATGCTTTGGTGCAGCTCCAAAGTTGGAAGATCACTTTGTGCACAAAGAAAATGTTGTGAGTCTCTCAAGTGCGCATTGGGCTGAACCTCAACCTGTGAACAGCATAAACTTCTCAAGTGTCTCACAAGCACGCTGAGAAATACATGTGCTCTGAGAAAGCAGGGAGCTTGAACACGTGGATTGGCACTTTCCCGTGGTGTTTTCTTACTCAGATTCCTTGAATTTGTGAAGTGTTCTCCTTCAGAAGACCCTACAGTGGCTATGGTTAGAGGCCAATCATCATTTAAAACTACACAAAGCACAGAACAGCTCGATGAAGACCAAATATGTGCAAATAGGTAGTAATAAAGCAGAAGCTGAGACTAGTTGTAGTGTTTTACTGATTTATAGTAATTTAACCTTTTTTTTTTTTTTGGTGCATTATTCTCAGTCCCAAAAACAAAACAAAAATCCACTTGAGTTAGGACAGAG
The DNA here is from genome assembly GCA_013400955.1 of Drymodes brunneopygia. NCBI lineage: Eukaryota > Metazoa > Chordata > Aves > Passeriformes > Petroicidae > Drymodes > Drymodes brunneopygia. Next base: position 246,672 of record VZTZ01002947.1, on the reverse strand, counting down.
GTCAGCAGTCACCATTTCAACTTAAAATATCTCCATTTAAATGCAAATACTAGCCTTTCTTCCTGACCTTTAAATGTTCATTTCATAGAAATGGAATAGAAAGTGTAAATTTTGTGTCTTTGTATCTCTAAGCAGCTCCTGTGTCATTTAGTTGCAGTTTTTGACACATAACTCCTTCATATTAAATATATTCCTCCTGATTAAATATGTCATTGTATCAGCATGCTCTAACTCCTCAGAGACAAAACCCAGTAATTTTGCATGATGTTTCATTTCACAGAGTACACAGATTAAAATGGAGATTATCATTGCTTCTTGCTCTCTATTATTTAAGATAAACCCAAGTTTACGTGATACCAGCAAAAATGCTACAATATTCTTCCTGGGGCTTGCTCATAACAAAATTAAACAATCCTGATACCCACAGCAGAGGCTTGCAAGCTCTCCTCGAGCACGTTCATTTGACTCAAAACCTCCCTTGTGTACCTACAGCCATGTACTACCCTTATATTTCTTGACAATTAGCAGATGATTTATGCATGAAAACAACAAAATAAATGAATTCATATGTATTTTCACACAAGAAGACCAAAGAGATTGATTGCTCCCTGATCCTAGGAAGAGCCAGCCCGTGTTTGTCCTCCTCCAGGTACTCTGCACCTCCATACCAAGGCAGGGAAGGCCTAGTTCCTTGAAAGAAAGATTTTCTGCCTGTTTGAAGTGCTTGACACTGCCATTTAAAAGAGCAATAATTTGTAAAATGACAGATTTTCAGCTGGAGGGCAAAAAGGTACCAGTTCCTGGGTCACCATCACTGCAGATCAGAAGTCCACTCTTAGCTGTTCCATCATTTCACATGTCACGGGCTCCCCTCCCTGCTTTACCAAAAACACATGTTAATAGGTATAGTTGTCCTTCCAAGGAAGTAAGTAGGACACTCTGTGCCTGCACATGCAAAATGTTTCTGTTATTGCTGTTTTCACCAATTCAGTCATTAGTTTCTCAAATTAGAGCCCATCCCCTTCCATATATTTTATTTCACAATTCAAATCAGGATAGACTCGGTTTTAGTGTCAATTAATTTTATATGCAAATCACATTCATGCTCTGGCAAACATGACTCTAACTTTGATTAAAAAAACCTAATTATGCTTTATTACTCCATTTATTGGGGGATGGGGAGAAAAGTTTTAAAGACTGATTTTTCATGATGGCATTTGTTCCTCTGACTATTAATCTGGCTAATGGCAGTAGCAAGTCTAAGGAATTGTCAGTCTCATCTCTCAAATCAAAAGATAATGAAGAAAACCCAAGTGTGAAAATCAGTGTTTTGTACAGATTATCAGAGTAATTTCTTGAAAACATTTCGGAATGAGATCCATTCCCTGTTTATTTTCTTTTACATTGTACAAAGGGTTCCTCTACTGATTCTGCATTTCAGAGCTTACATATTAAACAAATTAACCCTTTAACACATACTATGGAGTTGAGAAAGATTTATGCATGCAAAGGACACAGCATCACATCAGACCATTGCTAACCACAGCAGCTAGAGAATCACAGCACAGTCAATTCAATTTTCCGTGATGCCTCTTTAAGCTCTAACGAACCATGGGCCCCTAATGAGAGGTTTCACTGAATCCTGGCCAATCAAGCAGAAATTTTATGGAGAAAAGGTAAAAGCTAAGAAGCAAAACCACTCAATAACTATACTTTACAGCAATGTATTCAAGCATGGCTTAACAGTTACCCTTTAAATCTGTAAAAAAACTAATCATGATAGAATTGTAACTTTGCAGTGCAGGTTTGGCTTCCTTCTTCGCCCTCTTTGCCTCCCCCCAAAAGTGGGAGACAATGAGCTGCAAGGGGAGAAGAAATAAATGTTTCTAAAACTGTGAAAGGAATTCATGATACCTTGGTTTGTACCTGGCAGTATCTTAGGCTGCCCTCAATGGCTTGAACCACTTTGATTTATTGGGCCATTACAGTTCTAGTAATAATCCCAGTGCACAACTAGTGGTTACTGACAGGAAGGGTTTCTGTCTTTCCATGTAACAGTGCTCAAAGATGCAATCCTGATCTCACTACAGTCAGTAGCAAAACTTCCACTCAGTTCTGACTGGTGGAGTTTTAGAAAGACATTTTCCAACCTGTGAAATGTTTTCTAAAAGAATAATTGAAGTATGGTAAGTGTTGTGAGCTGGCAGATTCTGGGCCAAAATGAAAACTTTGGTCCGAGGGATGGGTAGTCTTTTACAAATCAAACGACAAAAATGGGTTACCTGCTAAGTGTTTGTCTTTCAAAAAATTCTTGGGCTCAAGCAGGCTGCATGGTAAGATACACTGTTTCCACAGTAAGCAGCAGAATCTGCTGAGGAAACATGAGCCTTAGCAACAGATTTAACTTTTCTCACTAGAGCATATCAGAGTGAAAAGAAAGGAAGAAAAGTAATCGATACTTCTGAATGCTTTCTTGTTGAAAGGGAAGAATTTGGATGCTGATGACTTAGCAGAAGTTGTTCTCCTTAGAAGAGTTCAAATTGGGATGGAGGAATAGTTCTTAGTGAATTTCAAGACCACAGAAGCTTTCTTTTCAGAGGATGATGATGAGGAACAATAAAGAAAAAAAGATCTTTCCTTCCTGGTTTTAAGAATTACAGTAAAGATTATTATGCCACAGATCTCTCTCTCCCTTCCTCCTGAAGGAGCAGAGGTGGGACATGTCATAGACATTCAAGCTGAAGAGCAAATTAATGACTTTTGGGCCTTGTTCTTTAAAGACTTCTAGGAAAACCTTGTATTATGGGGGAAAATAACTTCTACAGAGAACTTAATTGAGGTTTCATGGGCACACTGGCACAGATTTTCTGGGGAGAGGATAAAAGAAACTAATCTAGTCTGCTTGGCACTAGAATAACTGAAGTCATATAGTGGTCACTGATACACTGCATTTCACCTCTTTGTTAGGTCCTGAAGGATGAACCTGCTTTCCATTCTTCGTCTGTAAAATGGAAATGATATCAACAGAGTAAGATCATGGAGTAATATCAGTGAACAAAAATATAATACTATCAAGGAACTTCTGATCCTCTAAGTTCAACCTCTCACACAAGGATGGTAGATCCTTTCTGGATATGAGTATATCCCTTCAGTCTTAAAGCATGTTCCACTCCAAAGCTACAATATCTCTGTTTATAAGCACAGATTGTTATATGGCTGTGATGCCTCTAAACCACACAACCTCACAGTTTAGACTATGCATAAAAAGATTCTACTCCTTCAAATTCTGGGCTAACCAGAGACAAATGTGTGAACCAGAGGAGCAAAACGCTGCTCTGTTTCTCCTGGTTTTTTTATGAGGAACTAATGAAAATTTAACCAAAAAAAAGTTGCTTCATAAGGATCCTGAAAATGAGCTTATCAATGAATTTTAACAGACAAATGTAATGACACAATCTATATGCTTGGAACCATTAAAATGAAGTCCCAAATCAAGAGCTGCTTTGTTTTTTGTGTCAGAAAGACATCTACCAGATCCTTTGATCCTTCCCTTTCCAATGCCACGTTTAAAGTTTACCAGTTGTTAATTCAAATTTCTAGGACTTTTGCTAAAAAAAACCCCACATTATACGGATAGTTCTAATAACTCTAATAACTTTTCTCTCAAAAGTTTGATTTTTGGTGGACACCAAAGTCCACATACCCTGAAGAAAAGACAGAATTTAACAACACTTCAGTTTAGTACAGTCTAGGCAGTCTAAAGGATTGACATCAAAAGACAGAATTTTTCAGTGCTACACCTTCATCAGTCTGACCTGAGCTCATAATTACCTTCATGTCAGTGAATCAATTCAGCTGTGCTGCTAGAATGCATAAGTACTGACCTTTGATAAATGTGAAACCAGATGGCTTTGTTGGATCACTGGAAATTTGGCACATATCACACCCCACAACAACGATGCTGATCTGTCAGCAACTCTTTTAGCTCTCCCCCTTTTTTATAGAGAGCTGGATCAACACAGAACATATGCTGTGCTCAAAAGTCAGGGATGGCTGTTCCAGTTTGCTCTTCAGGCACGCTTAAGAAGGAAGGTAGCAAGGTAGCACTTCCTTATCCCTTCACAAGCCACTGCAGCTCTCAAATGCAAGACAAGTTTGGTTTAAAATTCTGGAAGGAATAGAAATGTCTTAAATTATCAGCACATACAATCAAATTACTTAGTAAAAGGAGAATATTTGTAAGCTGTATTAATCAGGGTAATGAGGACAGAGTGGTAGACTTAGCAGTCTAGGAATTGCCAGACAAGATCATGATTCAGCTTCTTCAGTATCATTTCACCAACTGTGGCCAGCACCAAATGTTTCCAAGGAAGACATAAGAAATCCAGATGGACACAGTTAAAGGATAAAATTATGCTTAAAGATAAACGTCTTCTCCACTTTGTGAACGCAATCCAACTTCGTCTTTTGCCCTGAAGCAGGGTTATTTAAATTGCTTCCAAAACCCAGTTTTTCTCATTTAGCTCTAGTTTCACATAGCAAAAAGGCTTATGTGACTGCTCTGGCCATGACAATTTCCCTTCTTCCATCACCAAAACGTGACTTTTGAACCTTTTGGCCAACTTCATCAAAACTAAAATGAAAGGGCATGAGTGTCTTTGAGACAATTAAACTCCCAGAGAATCAGGAACGCTGGCTGACAGACCTAAAAAACCACCTACATTCCTGCATCTGCAGAGGGAGGGACAGGCCATGGCCTGCAGCTATCCATCCCTCTGGCAGCGCCCGGACAATCCATCACATCACACTTGCAGGCCCATCAGCCACATCATGCCTCACCCCAGCCAAAGCCTTTTGACCCAGCAGAGGTAAGGGTCTCCTGTGCAGTCCAGGGCAGGAGAGAGAAAAGGAGCTGCTGTTAATTCACTGGGGATATTCAGGTGACAAAGGACACATCCCCAGAGGAAACCCAGTTTCATTCATTTGACTGAACACCAAGTAACTTGAGAGGCTTTTCCCTTCAAGTCTAAGAATTGACCTACAAAGGTCTAATCCCAGCACCTCACCTTCCACCTTTTGCTTTTACTTCTTTTTAAGACTTGGGTTAATATTTTAGAGCTATAAGTAATCAAACACTACACGCTTTTTATGTCAGCTGTTGATTTCCATGGTTTGTTCAGTTTCATTAAACTTTTCCCATTTTCTTCATGCACCACAAACAAACCAAGCTCTCCCCTCTGTGTCATTGCATATAACAGTTATGTGATGTTTTCTACACCTTCCTCCACAGGGAACACCATCTTTTGAGTCTTTCTGTAAAAAAAGACCACTCCTTCCTGTGCCCCTAAATTATCCTCACCTCTTAAATATGGATTATTTTATCTTCTGAGACAGGTTTTCTCTGAGAAAACGTGTCTAGAAGCATTTGAAGTGCAAACACTCAACTAATACAGTCTTACATTCTCTTCTGCACACTCACAGTCCATGCCTTAGACAAGGTAACATTTGGTTCAGATTTTTAGCTGCAATCATACATTGCTCAAGAGCCCATCATAACAATCATTTCTTAAAAGGAGGGCATCTGAGATTCAATGTGTTTACACAGAAAGACACTATACTAGGAATACTAACCTGTACAGGAAAAGGAATTTAGAGATGTCATGAAGAAGATGTCTGAGATTAATTTCATCTGCATTTCCTTGTAGGTGTTACAATGACAGACATAATACTATAATATAATACCAGGAATATATACTATCTGTTAAAAACCACAATAAAAGTATTTCCTACAAATTGGACTGAACTTTCAAGGATGCTGTAATCAATGTAAACCTGTTTTATCATAGAGCATATACACACATAAAGTTTGCACAGCAACAGGAAGCAAGAATTTAAAAAGTATAACCAGAAGTGAACAATACCACAGTATTTTACTGTCGCAGATTCTACTGAATAAAATTGCTAATAACACGGCCACAGGCAGAAAAACATCTTGAACAGAAGGAAACAGTTCACTCATATTAGAACATGCGCTGAACTTCTCACATAATCCTCCCTGTGTGCATGTCAAGGCATGGGGATCAACTTCACGTGGACAATTCACCCAAGAACACAGCATTGAAAACACAACCCATCACACAGAGGAAGGGCTACTGCCCCTCCTGACAATAAAACAAAGCACTGATGAACATGTCCTAGAAAAAAGTAACTTTTGCCAGCCTTCTTTCAGCTCTGACATTAGTTCATCCTTAAAAGGCTAAATAATGAGCATTGATGCCTTAATTTGTTCATTGGAACATTAGAGACTTCCAGATCTATTAATTTGATGCTCTATTTAAATAGTTGACTCAATCGCTAAACTTGACTACATCAAATTTGAATTTTAGGTGATTAATTTAAAACAACTTTTCTCCTGGAACAGCAATTGGTATTTAAGCTTTTCATCTGCTGTCAACATTTAAATTAGTTGTATATAAGTGTTCCAACCTGAAAGGGTAATAAATCAATTAGAATCCATTTACTATGCCGTATCATGGGCACATGTCACAAATATAACCTGGTGGTCCCAGGGCAGTATTTTAATATTTTAAGAGGGGAAAGGAGTGGCTACAAAGCAGAATGTGGTGGAGGCACATCACCACAACTAGCAATATGCAGGTCAGTGATGATCAGTGATATAAAACACTTAGTGACCATTGGCTATGAGTCTGTGCCTAAGACTCAACAAGTTGTGCTTTATCATCTCATTTAGTATTTTCCATCAATGGACATATTTATTTGAAGCAGAGAGTGATGTTACTACAGCTTCTAGTCAGGCAAGGAAGCAGGGCTGGTAATTTTAGTGTGGCCAGGAGTAGGTTGTGGCAGTTTTTGTTCTGTTCCTGAAGTCCTGGTGACTGAAGTCGCTGATGGCTCAGTGACTGAGCAAGTGTCTGCAATCAACTCCACTGTGGGGCTCTTTACAATGGAAAACTGACTTTAAATGCATTTAAAAAAATCCAAAAACCCAAAAATAACCAAATCCACCAAACAAAACAAAAAAAAAAACCCCAAAAAGACCCCACAAACAAACAACAAAAAAAAAAGCAAACCAAAGACTGAAAAGCAAAATAAGTTCACACAGCAAATTCTAGGAAGCCAAACTAACCACTGCTAGTATCACCAAAATTCATCTCAGCCAATTTGATTTGTTTCTGCCAGGAAATAATTGTGAGAGCCATCTGCCAAAGCAGTATTAAAACCCCTCTTCTTGTTACTGACATTTCTACAGGAAGTTTATTTAGTAATATTACAGGAAAACAAATGTCCTGTAGTAAGAAAACAGTACAGACAATTGGGGTTGGAATGAGTGACACCGTCAGATTTGAGTGGCTGGTCTGAACTGGCTCCTTCTAGGCAGTGATATGGAATAACCAAAGGTCACACAAGCAGCAAGTGGAATGGAAAATCTGATTTTCTCTAATCAAATTTTGTGCATACAGGTACGTGTAATCTAATTCGGGGCTGCCAGATTAAGTTATTAACCCAATTATGTTCATTTTATCACCTTGTAAAAATGAGCCATCACTTTATTTAAATTTGTTCAACTGTTAAAGGCTAAGAGAGTAATATATTCCAATGTCAGTACAGTGCCAAAATGCATTTCATATAGAAAGCATCTATTTATATGAATCTTAATCAGTCTAGACATGTGCAGAAGCATTTCTTAGAGCAGACCCAGAGGCACAGCAGACAGTAAATTGAGTGGGCATAGAGAAGACTTACATTAGTGGAACTGAAAACTCATTTCTTAGGCCCATTCATAATGGGGAAATTATTGTCCCATTCCCTACAGACTTTCCATTATCCCATTACAGGGAAGCCAGAACTTCTATCTGTGCTTCCACACCCATGCACATATTGCATCAGGAGAACTTAATTTGGCCGAGGGCCATAAATTCACTGTGAAAGGCAAATGAAGATCCTCTCAATCTGGTCACCAAGGCATGACATCCTAAATCCCAAGAAGGACAGAGCTCAGAAGCCTTGTTGAATACTGCGTGTTCCACCTAGGTGGTAATGGCCAACTGTGCTCTAACAACGTGCCTGTCCCAAAATTAGCAGAGTAAATGTATACATGTATCCTCAGGGCCCAGTGACCAATTTTCAAACTGTTAAACACGAGCAAATTGAGAAGGAAAGTGCCTGGTTCTGCAGCTCACTGGCACTAATTTCTTCTTCCAAGCTGTGTCTTGCAAAACCAGCCGAAACAGCTATTCTTTTAATCCTACCACGTTATATTGATCATTAGTGCAGAAACCATGGCAATTGGAAGGAATACAGGATACCAGAAAAAGGAAAAATGGATTTTTTTAATCAGACAGCTAAAGAGCTTCCCTTATCAGCCATTTGTTCACCAGGGCTCTTCAGCCCATGCTTAAGTGCTCTGGTGAACCGGAGCCACAGCACCTTATCCATCATGACCACATTAAAAAAAAAAAAAACCCAAAATAAAACCAAAAAATCCTTAAAAATACATACTTTAAAATTTTGAAAAAAGAGTTTATCTATGAAACAACACACCATCTCCTTCTCAGAGGCAATCTGTTATGAACAGAGAAGTATCACAGGATGAGGAAGACAGCTATGAGAACTGCTGAGGTCTGTTTTAATTAATTGTAGGCAAGCATTCCCTTTTCTCAGAGTGTTTTTACCCTTTCCCATTTTGCCTGCTATTCTTCTCAAATAAACCATCATCATCTGTTACGAGTTATCATGAAACCCACTCATTTTTTATATCTAGGTGCCTGTTATCTATTTCCTACAAACCCAGCCAGACTGAATCACCAACAGATGACTGAAGTTCACGCTTCAGAGAGGAGTTCTGAGCTGATTGTGAAGTTTGTATCAACACTGTCCAAACACAGCAGGCAGGAGAGGGGAGCAGGGTATCAGTAAGGAAGAGGCCCACACGTGGCACTGACCTCTCTGCTATCACTGCTGGCTGATGTGCAGTTTATTTAAGGCAGGTTCTTGCATTAAAAAAAAAGTGTCAGCTCGAAAGGACTGCTTATCCTGTAAGGGAGGTTTTGGTGCATCTCCACCAGCCCTCAGAACTAGCCAGTCCCACAGTAGGTTTTACTAGCCCAAAGAGAAGCCATAATTGCGTTAAGAGGGACGCCTGCCTCTCTCACAACCAACACATTAAGGCAAATGTAAAGCAAATTACATCAAGGTGGATGCAAAGCAAAATATGCACAATGCAAAACAGATGGAGATGAACCAGAGAGTGTTGCCCTTTGAAACATAAGTTATCTGACCATATAAGCAGCAGAGCTGCATTAGGAAAAAAGGGTGCTTGCTATGTAAATGATGTAGCTCCCTCCCAGGAGCAGCACAGGTAAAGCTCATCCTGCAGAACTGAGCATTGGCTGCTTCCTGGGCGCAACACAAACCACGAGAACAGATCAAAGGTATTACCTTGGAGTGGTAAAAATAGACAAATCAAAACAAAGAAAACGCAGCTCTACACACCCCTCCAGCAATCATGCAATTCCCTGTGTTTATATGAACACATGGACACCACCCTCTTCTCATCACTTTCCTTCAAACCCTGCAGAGAGCCCCAAGAACTCAGCACGTAGCCCTAACCAACACACAGAAGCCATTAAGCATTAAAAAAAGCCTCACTCTATCATTAACTAACGCAAAATATTTTAAAATGTCAACTGTAGCAATTATTACTTTAAAAAGTTGTGATGAAGGATTACAGTAACTTGAGTGGCCTGGAGAAGGTGGTGAAGTAGCAGCTGTTCACCACCTCTCCACGTGCAAGAGCTACAGTCACATGTAACAGGCTGCGAGGAGGCTGAAGAAAACTCCAAATAGAAACAAGGTTCTTTAATAAACATGTAATAAAAGAATGAAAATGTGACAGAACGCTCAAATGTCAAGCATTATGAGAGTTCAAAAGCAGCAATAAACATTCAGGAAACTAAAATGTAATAAGTATATTTTAAGGAAAACAACACTACAGTCAGCTGAGGACGTCTCTGTTACAAATATGTGGAAAATGGGCTAATAATCTGAGATTTGGGAATATTCTCATTGGCACCTGACATGACACTGGGCTAGACACATCTTCAGTCTGATCCACTACAGCCAGCAACATTTCTTTTTTAAAAACTGGTACAATTTGTAGATGGCTTGGGGGGGATTCCAGCCTTTAAACTCCACTTCCAAACCCATGACACAGGTACTTTGACACAATGGGCTACAGACTTCTGGAAAGCTGCTCGCTTCTATCTGCCAGCTTTTCAGGCTCCTCCAAATATAAAAGCTGGAGTTTTTAAGTATCCTTCCAACAGACTGGATGTCCTCTATCAAACATCCTAACCTAAAAACCAACTCAGTTTTGTGGATTTTCAGTTTCGTTCATTTAAGCACTCAAAACACCCTTTTTCCCCTTGTATACACACTGCAATTACTCATTTGAATGCACTTCTGTTTTATCAGAAGGCATAATATAAAGATCTCTTTAAGGCCAGCACCCCATATAATGTAATTTCCCTCCATTACGCAGTTTGCTTAAAACATTTTGCCTGGGAACAGTCAGTAATAAAAAGCACTTCAATCGATCTCATCCTTGAGCTGTGCCATAATTTTCAATTCAGGGTGTCAGCACCATGCACAGAAAGGCAAGCTGGAGTCTGTTATAAAAATATCAAGCATATTAAAAAAAAATTGGTGAAAGAACTTGAGAGATCACTGTTCCCTCCTTCAATCAGTCTGAATTTCAATGTGAACCCAACTTGAACAGATTAATACGTGAATTTATAACATCTCCACATTAAAACATCTCAAAAATTGTTAAAGGGGCCTTTTCCAAATGCACAAGTCCAACTGACTTTCAACAAAGTTCATATTCCGAACTCAAAGAGAAGTTGGGATGGCTGGGAATTTAACATCCACCTTTTATCTTCAGGGTAAGAGTCTTTAAAAGTTTTCCGCTCTTCTTAGCTGCTGCAGTATGAATCTGAACTATTTTACTAACAGTTACTTAGATTTCATGCCACCACAAACAGTTTCATCTTGTAGAATCTTTGATATGTCAAATACCATTTACCTTTTACTGTTTCCTGACAAACTTAGATTTTCTCACAGGAAACCATAGCTGTATATAGATGAGAGTTAGAGAGATGCATCCTTATCTTATTTAAAAAATGCTTTAATAAGTAAAACAAGGAGATAAGGGTACTCCTGTGAACTCTTAAAAATGCCATGCAAATCTGTGACCTAACTGAATGTTTGCAAAACCTTTCTCACTTTATAAAGCACTAAGCCCAGAGGCAGTGGGCTCACCTATGACCGTCAGCTCCCTTGGACTGCTGCAGAAGAACATTGTACAATAGTGTCCTTTATCAGAGGAAAGAGACTGAAGTGATCAGATCCACCTGTGGGACTCTCAGAGCATTCCCATATTACCCAACAGGAACATTCTAAAAACACGAGATGGATGAAATGTGTGAGGAAGCTCAAAGAAGACTCTAAAATCCCTTTTTGTCAGTGCAGGGAGACTCACAGCATTTCTTGACCCTCAGAAAGTAAAACATAAAAGCTTCACTGATGTCTGCTCAAAATGGAGCTCAGTGAGAAATTCTAAAAATAAAACTGTAGCAATTAAAGAAAAGCTAAACAACAAAGTAATGAAGTGCAAGACAGACAAAAATAAGGGAAGGGCAAGTTTGCCGTGTATTTTACATGTCAAATAGTCCCTTCTCCTTGCCATCTCTACAAGACCTCTCATAAGGTATAAAGTTACATCAGCAGAAGCACAAAAATCCAGGCATTGGTTGGTTATTTTGCCATATGCACCTAAATTCACCCAGAGACTGTCCAATATTGTAAACAAACATTCTTTCCAAGCAGATAATAAGAAAAAAATTCAAAACTGAATTACTGTTTCCCTCTCTGGAAGAAAGGCTTGATTCAGCAAATGATGAAGAGGCACACCTGTGAAGATTTACTTCAATAGTGTATTCTATGTTCTTTAAATATTAAACTTGAAAAGGTTTTTTAATCAGGCCAGTATTTTACTCAAATTTATGAAAACCCACATTTTGTTTCTTTCTTTTCCACTTGTTTTCTTTTCCTGAGGCAAGAGTTCTTGCAATTAATTTAAAAATACATTTAAAACCGACTTGCAGGCCATAATATTCGTGACTTGATACCTGTCAAGCCCCTTAACAGAGCATCACAGTTCAATCCATGGAAAGAGTTAGGTAACAGAAATTCATTTTCTAAGAAACATTTGACAGCCTGTGGAGAGCCAAGCCAACCAGCAGAAAAACCCTTGCAGATCTGTTAAGGTGTCATTAGCTACATGAAAGTGGATTATTCATTGCTAAGCTGTTTGCTCTCCTCCTCTCTCTTTCCCAAAGTCAATACGTCGTATTTCACTCCAGAAGCCATTCTCCTTTCCTCTAATTCTTCCTATGTCTCTAATAATTAATTCATTTTGCTTACACTGCAGCAGCCTCCAAACCATGGTTTGAGTTTCTCAGCAGCAGAACTCTGCCAAAGGCAATGTGCCATGCCATAACCTCAATTACAGCTTACATGGGAGAAGGCTCCACTCACTTGCTGCGGGAGTCACTCTTTTGTCTTAAACGCAGTTCTCCACGGGTTATTGGGTCTCAAAAGATGTACAGCAAAAAAAACCACACAGCAGATAATATGAAAAAAATCCATTTCAGAGACAAGATGAAAGATCCATGTCAGAAAACACAGATTAAGAGAAGTACATCACTATTAGTAGTTATCCTGTCACATGCTTTCACAACTACAAAATGCAGCATCTACAAAACAGTTGCGATGGGGCTATGAAAGCACAACACTCTGATCTACCTGACTGACTGAAATCCCCAGCAGCTGCCTCAGCACTGGCTTTTACACTCCCCACTTCTCCCTCTCAATTGCCCAAGAAAGGTTCACTTTGGTGCCCAGAAACAAATAGTTTTGACAGACTTGGCGCATTTTGTTCCTTCATTTACGCCATCAGTCTAAAAGGTCATCTCCTTTCTGTGGAAGGGAAGGCAAGTTAGTGGAGACTTGTGGCCACTACAATTGAACTAAGTGGAATTAGCTGTGTAGCCTTCAGAGAAAGGCCTAAAAATCATTTATTGCCCTGACCCCTGAAGCAGAGCAAAAAAATATGGGTTCCCTGAAGTCTTTTTAGAGATCTGACATTCCAAGAGAAGTTCAAAGTCTTTCCACAATGCGAAAAATTGGATAGAAGACTTTGAAATGTGAATGAAGAAATGCTTTGTCCAATTAACCTCCAACCTTAAGAGAAGACAAAGTCTGCTGGCTTCGGATCACAGAAGCCGAAAAAAGTGAGAAAGATCTTTTACAGGAGAATGGAGAAAATGTTTAAAATCTTGTAAAGAGGCATGAATGAATTGACATGAATATTATTTATGAAATCACCAATGTAAAAGTATTAAATTAATTTTTCTTCCCTTGCAGTGAATAAGAGTGAGTTAATAATTTATCTTAATGAACAGTATTTATTCACCTGAAAAGACAGAAAACTATATTGATGGTTAAGTTTATGTAACTTCTATTGGACACGCATAGCAAGAGATAATTCACGGATGGGAATATGGCACAAACACCTCAAGTCTGTTTACCCTTCTACAGTTAAAGCTGGTAGAAGCTATGTGATTTTGTTCACAAGCTGTATGCAGTTTTTTTGTCAAAAGAAGCATTACGGTCAAAATACTAATAGAAAAGGACTAACATTCAGTTATAAGACAACAAAACCAAAACAGCAGCAAAGAAAATAAGAAAGCTGTTGAAGGAATTTGCAGGGACTTTTAAATATGCAAAATTGTTTAACTGGACTCATGACAAATTTTGGTTTAGTGCAATGAAATAAGAAACCATATGATGAGGGTCAAACTGAAGGCAAGGTTTTCGACAACAGTTTGAGTATTGCAATTTTAGTCTTCCCTCTTAATTGTAATTGAGAACAGTCTAATGCTTTTCCCCAAGATGTCTTCTGTTCTTAGCTCAAATTTAACATGTGTGGCATGTCTCTTAAGAAGCATATTCACAGTGCAGGAATAAAATGGTAAAGACACTTGTAATTTTAAGAACTGGAGTGTTTAATATATGGAAAGTAAAAAAAGATAGTGTAATTTGGAAAGAAACTGTAAAAAAAACCTGACAGCTGACAAAGACAATAGCAGAATTTTGCCAGATGTTTTCCACAGCAGGGTGGCTCTGACCAGTAATGCATCTCACTGGAATGAAGAGGAAAAAAATAAATGGAAAAGTGAATTACTGTATGACCCAAAATAACGGGAACCAAAGGTGAAATGGATAGAGCATGTCTGCTCAACATTACACACAGCAATGGGAAGAGAAGAGCAGCTCTTCTTCCCTTTGTTTGATCAAAACCTGGTTCTCTTGTGAATCAGTGCAATCAAGCAACAGCAAGAGCTGGTGCTGTCAACAACCTCACCCCAACTTGAGAATCGCATCTGAAATCCTGGGATTGCCAACACATCTGCACAGCTGGCCAGAACACACAATGCCTTGGGTATAATCTGCTCTTGGGTTGGTCACCTCTCCATCAGCCTCCTCGTGCCCTGAGGACCCTTAAGGGCATGCACAGAAAGTGCTTCTAACCAGGATTAGCAAAAGATACTTGTACCTCATTCAGCTCCGAATACAGGTTTGGGAACAACGTCATCAGTGATGACTCTGAACCAACTGAGGCTCAAAAAAACCAAAGGACACGCTCCTCTTTTAGACTCCTCTTGGAAAGATGCTTTGCATAAACTCTCTTCATATACATATGTGTAGTTTTAATTAATGCTTTATCGTCTGCTTTTGCATATGCATTCTAATCTGAAGTCACAATCAGTTAATTTACTCCAGTTCTAAGCCAGTTTTAAAATAATACAGAGACAAATGCAGGAAATGCAGTCTGGAAGCTGAACTGAGACTATCAAGACACCCTTGATTTTTAGCACAGTATTAAAAGAATCCATTAGAAAGTGCTACTTTGGACCAAGAAACTTAAACTTCATGCATGAATTCAACTCTTCCCATCCACACTGAATCTGTCTCATATGGCTAATAATTCAGTTCACATGGACTGTCCCAAGCCCAATCTGATTTACAAGCCTAAAACATAAGAAGGGATTAAAAAAAACCCACAACAACATCAGCATATAATGTCCTTAAATTTTCAGTCTGGACTCTCTCCCTTATTCTTTTTGGCTTTTGTAACCTCTGTTACCCTCCCTGGATGTCAAAAAGCAAATCTAAACTTTCTTGCTTAGGATCCTTTCCAGTTTTCTGATATCCTATCACCTTACTTCTCTATCAGGGAGTGACTTTTTTATACAATGTATCATGGACTACCTTTATGTTTTATATTTGTTTCTACATTTCCAGAAGACTACCCAAACATCAGAATTGAGGTTTTAAGAAGCATTAATAATTAATAAAAGACCTTCTGATACATAAAGCAGCTTCACAACAACCCTGAACAGAAATCCTCCATGTTCTGTTTAAGGAACCATGTGTGTATCTTGAAGAAAGTTATACATTTTGTTTTGAATGCCTTCTGCTATTTTTTGGGCATTTTTAAACACTCTGGAAAACTATTTACTTGGTCAGTATATCAGTGACATGACCCTAATCTGAATTTTTCCTTTCATCTTTTCTCCGTGTTGTACCTTCCATACAGCCAAGTCCCACAGAGAGTGAGTGCTCTTCTCCTGGAGTACACGAAAGGATAAGAACAGAGAGTACAAAGAGAAAGTTGGGCAATTAAGCAATACAATCTCTGTGACCTTTACTCATCTAAGAGGAATTTGGCCTGATGCTACCAAAGTGGCCGTATAATGGAGCGTGGCTTTCCACCAGCAGTTTGAGCAAGTTCATTTGTGTTAGCCTCTGTCTTTGCATCTAATCTCTTTATTTAGTCACAGAACACTGAGGTCACCTATTTAGAAACCACCTAGAGAAAAAAGGGAGCGAGTGTTATGTTTCCTTGGTTCCCGCAGAATGTTTGCGAGATAATGGCAAGCAGAGCCCATTCCTTCCATTAACACTTTGACCCTTCCAGTTAATGGCCTTTTGGTTCACAGAGATACAGCAAAGAGAGCTCCCTCTGAGATCCTGAGCTGTAGGTAACCTGAGGAAGTATGGGCTCTGCAGGTACTTGGAAAATGTCCAGTGCATACCTCACTGCCAAGACAGAGGTTCACAGGTTGGCCCAGTGGTTTCATCATCTCACGCGCCAAAGGATTCCAGAAGAAAGGGACATGCTGAAACGTTTTAGTTTTGTATGGTACAAACCACAAATAGTCAGATCAACAAAGGAAAAGGTTGTTTCCTCTCGAGGAAAACAGCCTCCTTCAGAGCACTGGTTTCAAAGAAAAGGTAGTCCCTTTTCACCCAAAAAGAAAACATGGTTTAATATCTGCAGTGTACGTTTCAAAATGAAAAGCAACATCTCTGTGATAAACAAGTATTTATCCCTATTATTACATAATCTTGTGAGGTGATAGAAGCAATTATTTTCACTTGATTTCATGAACTCTGACTCCTGCTTTGAATGGGAAACCTTTCTCACAGGGAGAACAGCTTACACTGCGCTGAACAGTACCACTGGAAGAGGAAGGCTCCCCAAGGCCAGTAATATTTTTCATCCTTTGGTGCTTAATACTGACTTAAGGTATGCCAACATTTCTGCTACCACCTTCCCTAAAATCTAACTCATGACACTAACACTGTGCCTAAGTAAAAGAATTTGGCTTCCAGGGTATTATTTTTGCATATTTTGCACAGGAATTATAAAGCACTGGTTTTTGTAACCCCAGAAGCTGGGATTCCTGTGATTTGGAATTGAAAATAAAATTCAAAAAATATATCTGTTCCCAGTTTTAAAGAAATCTCTGGGGGGGGGTCTGTAAAATTTTCGCTTCTATAATGATTATACAATTAATAAGACTCTATTTTAAACAAAGCTACATGAACCCATTAGACAAATACATAGCCAAACACCACATGAGAAAGGAAAAGAGACCTTCCAAGTGCCAGATTTAAGGACTACAGAAGAACAGGGAAGAAAAAGTACAGACACTCCTGTTCTGATTCCCATTTTTCCCTTACACATCTCCACCTTCCTACACTTTTCCAGCTCTTATCATATCATCACCAAACAGTTTTACTTTTTCCATACACAAGTGATGTGTAGAATGTGTGATCATGGCTGCACCCATCTTTGCTGAGCTGCTTCATGCATTTATTCCATTTATTTAACCTTTGTAGGCACCAGGATGTGACACAGGGACCTATTCCCCACTCTTACAACCTTAGCCTCACCTCATGGAAATGGGAAGTTGTCGTGGAAGACAAACTTAAGAAAAACAACACAGGATTCCTAGTTAAGATGTTTTTCTGTGGCCTATTAGGACATTATTTTTATCCCCAACCACTGACATTAAAAATCAGTTAAATAAGATAAATATAAGATAAATAGGATAACAGATATCCTAGGACTTTTAGGAGCTTAGGATCAGTTTCTACATGAAGACTTAAAGATGTCGAGGCCCAGTATTACACCTGAGAATGAATCAGGGCAGAATTCCTGCCTAAGTGGACAGAAAAACACATTAAAGCTCAGTAGCATTTTGAACATTAAAGTTGATGACAGCGTTTATGTACGAGTTCATTTATATTTTAATTCACGCAGAAATGGTTATTATTTGGAGACATTCCCATGGTGATTTTCAAAGCAGGGTTCTGATTAGTGGCACGCTCTGAAATCCAGGTCCTACAGACTGCCTTTTAAACAGAGGCAGCCTGCTCATCAAGTCATGCTGCACTTGAAACTTACTCACTCTTCCAGTGGAAAACTTCTTTGCTAATAGATTAGGATTTTTGGCCATTCACCGCTCTCAAAGTTTATGAAGCAGATGGTATTTCATTGTCCATAAATACACTTGTAAAGCTGAGCCCTGTGGTGGAGGGAGCTGGGAGCAGGATCCCTTTGTCTGGGGCACACAGCTGTGGGATTCTTTCTGTGGGGCACATGGCAGCTTAACCTCTGCAGTGCTACTGGAACAGTGTTCAATTCTCATTTTCCCAATGAAAAGCACTTGTGAGACACAGCACCTCCCATCTTTTAAAACCAGATCAATTTGCTCTTATGGATTCCAGTTGTTCCAGGATCAGAATGCTCCCTAGAGCCAGGCGGATCAAACACTGCACTTAAGCCAGAGATGAGGCAGGCTAACAGATGATTCACCTTACCCAGGAATATGGGTTATTTTTATTCTTTTTTTGTTTCATTTTGGCAAATGGCACCGATAAAATATCTGAGAAGAGCACAGCTACATATTTTGTAAAGAGAAAGAACGAAAACAAAACACAAAGAATCAGACCTTTAGGAGACAGGGAATTCCTCCTAGAGCCAGGAGAAAAGCAGACTGCCTCAGGCAAGATGTCATCTTCTTAGTTAACACACAGTTCTTTTTCCCCATCCTTTCAAGTGAACTGCTGGAAACGTTTTAGATCTTGTCTGGAGATAAAAGTTAATTTTACATGCTGCATCAGAGACGCAGTATAAATTCATAAATGAAATAATATTTTTCCAGTAAGGCTCTGCTGGCAAGAGCCTGATTTCTCACTGTTGCAGAACTTTCCAATAAATATTCTACATATAAAGATTTAAGTTACTTGTCTGTCAACAGGATCCAATAAAAGAAGTTCACATTTATTCAGTTTATAACTGTTTAATACCAAATGCTGTTTTCCTCCATTAAAAAGGCATTTAATTTTATTTTTTTTAAAGAATGCATTTTTTGTAGTACTTTCTGAATGCATTATCAGTTTGTCTTAACTGAAGTTATACTTTTGGGTAACTCATGAAGTTCCAGAAGATGATGGATGTGGCACCATCTACACATGGGGCTCCTGTTTTACCAGTAAGAGTTACCAGTTACTGTGCACTGGATGAGAGATGCCTTTATCAGCTGAAGAGGAAAACCATGAAAATAAAGTCCAAAACCAGCTCTGGCGATGCATTTGTAATATGATAAGAAAGAATGTTAACATGGCCCCAGGGACTGAAATACAGATGTTTAACACGTAAGCACAAGAGTCTGGTGCAGCCCAGTAAGCCAAGGGTTTGGAGCTGCAGGTGTCCTAAGCCAAAGCCTTCGTGCACCCAAGGTAACTGCACAGAATGCCTCTTTATCTCAGTGGCTCTTCAGCTTGACAGCAAAACCTCCCCTCACAACAAGAGCGCTCTGGCAGATCACCAAATGATTCTTTCTTACTCAGATAAAGAGTTTTAATCCTCAGAGGCCATCCCAGCCAATCCTCTGCCACGTATGATGAATGCAAATAAAGTCTTACCCTGCAGGACTGAAGTGATAACCTCTCGTTGTGAGAAAAAGCCAGCTGAATATGTGCAATAAATGTCTTCATCTGCCATTATTGAAAACTGAGGCAAACAAGTTTCCCAAACAATAGTCAGCATTTCTGCTCTCTGTATTTCCTCCTTTGGAATACACTGTGAATATGAAATCATTTCAAAGAACAGTACACAAATTAAATTATACTGGTCATTACGAACACACAGCAATATGAGAGGGTGATGAACTCACCAGTATGACATAATAATGCCAGCAAATTAAGCATAGAAAACATCATGACAGTAGTACTTAAGCATTCCCCCTGTGCCTGAGCAATTTGTGCATTAGCAGCCTATTGCCTCATCACTTACCACAGAACAATCTGAACGGGGTAACTCTTTCTGACAACAACTGCCATTTATTATCCATTGCTACAGTGCCCAGCACAGTGGTGTTCAATTTATATCAGTAATAACCAAAAGGAAAGCATCCAGTTTGTAACACAGAGCTGGTGTCCAGGAGGTTGCAGTTTGCAGCCCATCTGCCACTAAAGTCGTGCAGAAGAACCTGCCCTGGCAAGTGCAGTGCCACACAGCACAGCAAAGGGCACCAAGAGAAGATTCCATGGGGCCATGAAGACAACATCAGCATGTGTAGTTTTTACCCATCTCTCTCTTTTCTTTGCCCCTCTCATGCCCATCTTTCATTTCAAAACAGCAGCAGCAGAGATAAGATCTTCTTCCAAAAAGGATTGTAGACAGGATGTTTTTCCAAATGTGTATTTTCTTTTTTAGAGCAGATACCAGTTGATAAACAAGATAGATATAGTAACTTGGTTATAAATACAATTATGCTACCAAAGGATGGCAAGCTGACAGAAGACTGAAAAAGGCTGCTAAGAGAGTAAATACCTCGTAAAAATACAAGAATATCCCATTACTACCAGAGTCTGAAGAACCATTTACACAAAACACAACCAAGTCAATTAAGTGACAATCACTGGTTCTGCTTTGAAGCATCTCAAATTCACATTTCATTATGCTTAATGCATCATTTTATTCCCCTACCATAACGGGTTAGCATAAGCACACCAAGTGCTGCCAGTGACCTTTCTGCCTCAAATATGCTATTCACAGCTATTTAATTAATCCCTTACGTGTAGCTGGACATGCAGCCTAATGTCCTACAGAAGGGCACTGAATTGGCCTTATTGTCACCATATGAGATGGCATTCATCCCCAAATGCCAAAGCGGGCACAAGGAATGCGGCACAAGAATAGGAAGCATTGAGAAGAACGAGAGGAGAAGAAACTCTTGAATAGCCTGCTCTTTGATTATCATTTACAGATCCACTTCTGCAACGAAAAATATCCGAGAGATTGTTTGCCCACTTGTGCAGTCCCAGTCTTTTGCACTTCAAAGGGGTGTTTCTTCACTAGCCAGCAATTAGGAGCTGAAGGTCACTCAAGGCAAAAGTCATCTTCTCCAGTTTTGTAATTTTCCCTCTTATCAAAATGTGTGTGTGCACAAAGCACAAAGCTTTCAGAAAACAGCCTGAAAGCTTCAGAAGAAAAGAGAAAGTGCATTATGGCTGCTATGGCTCAAGCATTCCTGGAAATCTTACAGGAATCTGCTTCTCTCTTTTCTGATCTACAGGTGTCAGTAAGTAAGGGATTTTCATAACAGAGATTATTTTTATTTTTTTTGTTGTTTTGGCCTGAATAAGGGTACATAAAAATGTATTTCAAATACTTCCAAGTAAAAAATGAAGAAAATAAATATAAAACCCCCCACACCTGTAAGTTACTAAAAATATAGAATGTGTTTAGGGTTAATATTATGTTTAACACAAAATTGTGATTACCAGTGTATTTAGTTGTCCAGCTAAAGTGCTAATGCTTCTTCACCCACTAAACACCCTGCAGTCTGTCCTCCTAGTACACTGTTCTTAAAATTCACACTACATCTCACAGTCTGAACCATCAACTTCTAACTTTATCAAGAAAACTTATGAGTTACATATTTCCTAATGAAGACAGTCATTTACAGCTGCAAACCTCTGTAGACAAATCTGCAGCTATTCAAATTCTTATTGAAGAGAGGAACTGTTCCTGGATCTTGTTTAGATCTGAGAAGTCTTAAACAAACTTGTTTCCATAGGCCTCTAGGTAAACACAATTAAAACCAAATAATTCAAATGTCTCTTTTACACTGAAAATTTAAAGCACCTTAGAAAATACCACAAGAGTTACGCAAATGTAATTGTATAATCTTTAAACACTTCTACTGGAGAGCTTTTACCAAATAAAGCTCCACAGATCTCTTTCTACTTCAGTTCCTACCAATAGCATGTGCTTTTTATAAACACAGACTAAAGCATAAAACAAATGTGTCCTGTCTGCCAAATCAATTCGTATTCTTTTTGTAAAGCAAAAATACCCCAATATTTATATTACTTTTGTCTTTGTATAAGAGAAATAAACCCTTTATTTTTCAGGGCAAGAATCCATGCTACATTTTTAAGTGAAATTCTCTTTCCTGAATACTTTTTTCAGCCCTGTATGTACATAAAGCTGACAGTGAGGAGGTTTTCTAGTTTTGGGTTTGTTTTTTATTTTCTTAAAGAGTTACAGACATTTAGGTTAGTCCCAAAGTCAAACACAGCTATACTCCTGTTTCAGCTCCTCAAGGAAAGGGATGTATATTTAGTCTGGAGTCTTTCAAGGCCCCAAAGTCTCTTTTTCAGCTTAACAGGACCTGTTACATCTCTGAAGTTTGGATTGAATGTCAGAAGTATGACACTGCACCATCAGACTGCCAGCCAAGAAATCAATAGGAAAAAGCTCTATGTTTTCACTGCCCACTCAAAAAAAAAAAAAAATGGGATAAATAATGAAGGACAGCTCAGCAGAACTTATCCTTTTGCACATGCACAGTATAAATTGGACAACTAGCACCAGTTTACATAAATCTGAAGGATACAGATAGAAATACTTCTTGGCTTTCTAATCCCTGTGCACTTGCCTGGCATGGACCCTACTCAGCCTTCTGCTGCTCTTCTGCAAAACATTTGCTGATGTTCCCAACCCCTTGCACGGAGGCACAGTTCAAACTCAGAATTGTCTACGTTGTTCCTAAAATGAAGGGATACTCTGAAAACCCAAAGTGTTCTTTCAAAAAGCTGTGTGAAAAGGGGTGGGACACCAAAGGAGATGCTGGGAGCAGGCCTTTCCTTCGATGGCAGGCAGCAGCTTTGTTCAGACAGCTGACATGCCAGGGAATGCATTGGCTCGGTGCTGTGGGGATGCACAATCAGACACTTTGTCAAGAACAACCTGAAAACTGCTGTCACAGTAAAGCACAGGAGTGCAGTGCACACCTCACATGACTATTAATATTATAATAAACACTTCAAGCTGCTCACATGCACTCGTACTGTGTGTCAGAGGGATGTTCCTGGCATTTTGGGATAGCTGCCTTTCAGATTTGACAGTTCATACTCTATTAATCAACACTCTAAATCCCAACAGCTCCTCATCACCCCCTGAGGGCCTAAAAAGTAATTTTTTACTATTTTGTCAGAATGACTGGAGAAACTCAAGTCAGAAGAGAAGCAGAGGTCTGTCACTGAGAATTGCAATCTACTCTGTGTAATAAAATTGAGATTCTGCTTCAGAGCAGCTAAGCTTCTGCAAGTCCCTCTTCTCTTCTGAATCAATTACCTTTCACTCTTTTGTTCTTCCAGCTCCGCACTAATGTTGGTCTTCTGTTTGGGCCATTTTTACCTTTAAAGGGTCTTGATGCCTGGCTGGAAGGAGCATGCACAGGGACAGTGTGAAAGCCCTCAGGATGGCTTGGGACCAGAGTGTGTAACATAATTCTTGATAAACTGAGTAGGTTTGTCTTCTTTGAAGGCAGTCATTCCCAGCCTACGCTTCCTTTCAGTACTGGTCTTTCTGCTCCATCCTGGGTTTTGACAGTAATTAAAGCCCCTTCTCAAAGGCTTTGGATATTGATTCTAGATCAGTCTCCTATCCCCAAATAGCCCCATCACCTCTATTTATTTTCCTGAATTAAAACCAGCATGCTTTTCTCCAAGTTAATACGTTTTCATTGTTTCCAGTGGAAATTGCATGTGCCCAGCTCCTCCAGACTTGGGCTGTACAGCACAAAAAGCCTGGCCTGTGCAACTCTGAGAATGCTACAGAAAGAAGCCCATGCCAGAGACAAAAGCAGCCCTTTGTTCTGTCCACCAGATCCCACAGCTTCATGCCACCGAGTGTCCCCTCCCTGGGAGAGGGAGCTACGCTGGCGTTTTCCAGGGAAAAGTTCCAGCCTGAGCTGTAAGAAACTTGGAGCAGCTCTTGGAACATGACCAGTCAATGATGGTGCACTCACCTCCAGCAGGGAAAAGCAGAGCAGCTATCCTGCATTACTGCGAGGTGCCTATTGACAACCGGTCCCTTTGAGAAAAGGAACTCTGAACCCCAACAAACATCCCTTACTTCCTTACACCAAAGGCTTCTGAAGTAATGAAAGGATGAAACTCCCCTTGCTTTTCTTATTTTAGAATATGTGAGTGTAGGGAACAGATGCTCCTTGATATTTCCCGTGTTGCCTCAATTAGTGGCCCACAAATCCTGGGTTTTAGATTCCCACTGAATTCCCCCTCTACTAGACTTGCAATCTGGCACCCAGCAGGCACCAAAGAAAATGACTAGTGTGGATAGGCATGCAGCAGAGATCAGAAGTGTGGATACAGCCTACCTGTCCATTCAGGCGCTGCGTGCTTTCAATACCCAGGCGTTCAAGTCTCACATTCATCACGTTCAGAGCAAGACAGAATGCTTGCTTTTATGTGCACCCCATTCAGTGTACAGGGAATCTATACCCACATCCATCACATTCAGTGAAATGGAGCCTATTTGCAAATGTTGAGCTTCCATTTCCCTGTAGTGACCTGAATTACAATGGGCTGCAGGTGAACACGTTAAATTTCCGAATTGGTAGACGTGAAAACGTTCTGCTGGAGTGATTAATAAATGTGGCTAATGTGGAGAAAGACTCATTTCAGAATGTAGCTGTGCACCATAAAGGGTGCTGGAAAGAGCTCTTTTTCAGCAAGCTTATGGCAGATGTCAGTGTGTGTAATAGAGATAAAGATGGAGCATCTGCATTTATTACTACACCACATAAAATGCTGGTATCCATAGTGTATCTACCCAGGCAATGCTGCTTCTAAACCTTCAAAGGCAACATCATGCATTTTCAAATTCATTCATCATGACCACGTTGAACTCTTTCTTTTCCCACTGATGCCAAACACTGATGATGGAAACCTGTTTTCGGAGGAAAATTCTGTATCATGTATAAACCAGTGAATGCCTGTCAGGCATGTGAAATAAAGTTATTGTTCTCAGGCACTGCTGGCCACTGCAGTGCCACAGGAAAAAGAAGGAGGGCTTCAAGTGAAGCTTGCTCTCAGTGCACCCCTGCCATAAGTTATGCAAATACAACTCAGCATAGAAGAAAAATGGAGCTCTATATAAAGACTAATTCAATTCACAAGTCACGATAATGCCCATAAGCCATCTGGGTATGTGAATAGTTCGCAACTGCAACCTTGAAGGGAGAGATTTTGCTTTCTGGGAAAGAACAGGATTAGTGGTTGAATACTGATTAGTTAGGTAAGAGCACGTTGGTCCCTCAGCAATGTACTGGTTTGTTTTCTTTTTAATCTCTCCTGCTATACCATTGGGAAATAGGGTATCTACTGGTTTCAATGTCTGAAATTAGTTTTTAGAGGAAAGTAAAACCTCCTAATGTATAGAGCATTAGAAACAAGTGAATCCATAAAGATGAGAATTTAATAATCTCTGGAAAATGGGTAGAGGGCTAACAGAGACCCTGTTGAAAAAAAGATCCCATTCTTGCTGCCATAAGCACAGTGCATGTGCTATTCCTGAACAAAGGTCAGAGAAAGGGTAATAGGAATTGACTAAGAAACTGGAAAAATCTCTGTGATAGCCACCCAAAAAACCCCAACAAAATCAACAACAAAAACTCCCCCAAAACAAAAAAAAACCCCAAAAAAAACCCAAACAATTTTAAAAACCCCAAAAAACCAAAACCCAAAAATAAAAAAAAACCAAAAAACCAAAGCCCAAACTGAAAACTGAGTACCAGAAGGGAGGACAACTTCAGTTTCAATTTGCTTATCCTGGCATCCTTCCCAGCTTGGGCCCCCACAAAGCTCCATCACCTTTCCCTGAACCCACGATTTCTGCTGGAGCCATCCTGCTCCACACCCTCGACTCCTGAATAAACCTCAGTGGCCTTCACATGGGGAAGCACAGATGCTGCTTCTGCTGGTTATTCCCTGCTGAGAAGATGGCTATCAGTCTGAAATGGGAACTGGCCCTGTCTCACTGACAGGCTCTACCAACTCACAGTGCACACAGTTACAAACTTTTTTAAAAATCACCTTTATTCTGCCTTGCACCAGGCCAGGAACGAGTTGGTTAAATAAAACTACAATCTATTACAGTAGAACTGTCTGATGCAAGATGTAACATGCTGCTCTAACTGCTAGAGACAGAAAAAAAGCCCAAAACAAAACAAAACAAAACAAAACTGCTCCTTTCCAGGATGGCCTGGGAAATTGATAAATACAAATCTGCTGGTCCTATAGATGAGTATAGACACACCCATCCTTTACTGGGCTTAGCCTGAGAGCCCTCTTAACCATGAAATAATGAAGCTAAGATAGCACATTGCTGAAATGGTATCAAATGGAGTGTGGAATGAGCATTACATAAGAATGATTTTCTTATAATAGCAAATCTTACTTATTTTTATAGGACTCTAAATAACTTCTTTCTAGACTTTCTATCTGGCTTCTCAGCACTGCAAAAATTAATCTCAAACAGCAATTTAAGGTCTTTCCTATTTCTTTTCTACTTGCCTTTTGGCAACTAGACTTCTTTAATAGGAAAATATTTGATACTTATATCCGATGCAGCATTTTGGTGATGTGAAAATTACTGAAATCCATATGACTAACAAGAAAATGGAGTGTGAAAACATGCACATTCCTAAAAAGACCTTTTTCAGACAAGTACAATCTTTTCCAGTACAAGCTTTTCTCATTAAGTTTCTGGGTTTGAAAGAGGCATTATTAAGTATCGTATTTTAGTCCACAAGCTACCAAATAAGACCATCCTTTTTATATTCTCTGAACTCCCACTGGTGCCACTTAAATTAGTCTTCTTGTTAACCAGGATATTTTTTATACTTGTGTGGTCTAAATAAGTAATTTCCATATTTTTTCATATATTACCAAGACTGCCTTTATTGTTTTTTTTTAAAGTATGCAGCTGTCACCGGCTAGCATTAAAATGTCACCTGGAAAACAGCCAGAGAAATGGATCACTTAATATCTGCTTCAGCAAATAACTGTGCAGACAATATTTCTTGTGGTCCCCTGAAATCCATGGCAAGTCCCATTTGTTTGTCAGTGGTTTATTATTACAATGTTGACATTTCTGTCATAAGGACCAAAAGGTTTCTCTCCTTCAAAGGAAAAAAGAAGGGAGCATCCTTTCTGCTTTAAGTCTTCAAAATGAAGAGGGAGTATTTTGAGATTTTCTCCAATTCAAAACCGTGCAGTTTTTAACTTTTATTTCTGAGATTGCAGGTTTAGTCATGCAAGTTATGCCATTCACTGCATTCATCCACAGGGCCTGTCTTTTTCAGTGGTGCTCTATTTTTTACTATGTCTCTCCATTCCCTGTCGAATTCAGTATTTATTTTACTATATCAGATACTACAATTTGACAGAGCCGTGCTCCTATGTTTTTATTCTTCAAAAACAGTTAAGGTTTCCATCTAGTGTTTGTTGAAGACACTTGGTGTCATGACTGACAAACCTAAGACTGCAGGTAGCCCTAAGAAATTTGGGGATTTTCCATCAAAAACATTCTGTATCTCTTCCTTCCTGCCTTCCCCTCCTGCAGACCTGAACTGATTCCTCTCAGCCACTGCTGTACCACTCCATACCCAAACTGATGGCCTTTTTTAGCAAAATGAGCCACTTTCTGCTACTCTCTGAACGTGCTGCAACCTTTTAATCGTTCATTATTTTCACTTTTGAAGAAAAGGCTTATAAGGAAAATTGCTGGGCTCCTCTAAAGCACAAGAAGTACTTTTTCTGTTCACTAGCAGAACTCAATACTCTTTCGCAGGCTCCACTACCTAACCTGCTGTTTTCATCAATATTAGTACTACAGTGATGCCTTTGCTTTCGGTATTTCTGCATTATTATTGCTCCATCCTCTCTCTTACAAGATTTCCTCTTCCTTTTTTCCACAGAAAATGTGACAACTTCTAACCAGCTTCTTTCCATGCTGCCTCACTTCTCTAGGCTTCCATCTGAACCCTGTCACGGAAGGTGAATTTTTTAACTAAATATATCATATGAATACTTTTTCATTCTTGCATTCAGCTCTCTGTCTGTATGTCTATTTTAATTTATATATTCATCTAGGCTTCTCTACATACCCAACACACACATTTTCTAGATTTTTGGTTCTCAATCCCTGGCAGTTTGACTTTTCCCACCCGTGCCACAGGACAGCTCTGGCCCTCACTCACACTGCACTGCAATCAAAGTCGGGACGTGTTCTTTAAGCCCTCAAGTGAAAGAAAGGCTTTTCTTCCACTGCTGGCAGACAGCCATCTGCTTCCTAAAAATCCCTCCCTGCTGCAGCCATAGCCACCAGCAGCGTTCAGTCACTTCTGCTTCCTTAGTTCCATTTCACCTGCCCACTCAGAAGAGAAAGCAATTGGTGAAGAGCCCAACTGAGAAAACACCATTCAGAAAATCATTATTCCTGAAGGACCTTTGTGGAGTTTGTTATGCCAAAGTGTGAGAGTGAGTATTTCTTGAAAGTTACTAGTTGTGACTGGGAATTAAAATATTTATTTGACTAAGAAAAGTAAACCTCAGAGGCTCAATACCCAGATTCAACAACTTACGACTCCCTACATTTCACTACAAAATTCTGCACTACCCCTTTGTTGTTTTGAGGTTTTCTTTAACAGATATTCTTTCTTCCTTTCTTAAAGCATTCATAGCATATGTAAAACACGTTACAATCATATCTTTATTCTTTATGCTATTCAGAAGAGATACAAATCTAAACAGAAATGTTATTATGTAGATATTAAAATACAAATTCTTGGATCAGATATGAAAATGTGAGGAAGAAAGATCCTACTTGCATTCAAAAGCAAATAAATGCTGGTTCCTTGTAACACAGAAGGAAATTCCAAGCTTTTCTGCAATAAAACCCAACACTAAATGGTCCAGTGCATAAGTGTAATTTGTACAATAAATAGGAAATTAACCTCAATGGGATAAATGCTTTGAGATTTGAAATTTTTCTTCTGCGAGTATTATTCTGTATAGATGTGAATCTAATTTGAATTTTAGGTTCAAGGAGTACGTAAGGGCACATTAATTCCAAAATCATCTTTATCTTAATTAACATATACCAAAAAGTACAAATGCAGAAAAATCCAATTCTTAAACAATCTTTAAGCAGAGTATCTACTTAATATCTAGGATATAAATTAATAAAAAGGAGAAGCTTGAAACCTAAAGAGAAGGTCACATCCTAGGATACAGCAGTGTAATTAGTGTGAGGACAGTGTGCTGTGTTTGAATGCTGGAAGTGTGAAAACATTTATCCCTCCTTAGATGTCAAACAGCTTTTAAAATTACGCACAATTAGACCTAATAACATCACACTTCTTTCTCAAGCTCCTGCACTTTGACTGTGAAATATACATACTCCAATGCCAGAAGTGTTGGAGAGACACTTTATTATAATGCCATTGCATAGAGAGACAAAATCGTTACGAATAAACATCTCTGAATGTTACAGATGGTTGGGAGATACTCTTAACTGTAAATGTCATATTAATAAATTGCATTCATCTGAAATACAGAAACAATGTCATCCCTGAAAAGAATTCTACTTTCATTTACATATTGCTGGTGCACTTTACCCTGCCATGGATCCAAAGTTTACATTGGACCTCTGGTAGTTGTTCACACTCTTAACTGAAACACATGGTACGTTCCTGTCGGGTTAGAGCAGTGTTTTCACTAGACATTCACTCTGTTTTATTCACAAGATACTAATGCATCTAATTTATGCTGCAGAAAGTACTCGGCTCCTGCAAGGACACTCTTCTTTCTTCACTTCTGAAGAACACTGGGAGAGGTAAAATTAGACCCTCCCAAAAAAATCATTCCTATTCACATAAAATTGTTAACAAAACAAAGAATGTATTTTGTGTCAATGTTTAAAACCAATTCAATTTCCTTTGTTCTTTAAGCTACGTTTAGAGATCAATAATTAATGATATCCCAGGGACTCAAGGAAATCAAACAAAAATCCCTAATGAATGCATTTAGCAGAAGTGTTCTTCCATGGACAGCAAATGAAAAACAGGTGAACAGGTAAGTTCAGAACTAATTCATTTCAAGGAGCAGGAGTGATTCACACGAGGCTGTGCTCTGACCCCTCTTGTTGCTAGCTCAGTTCTAAGAACACTGGAAAGAACAGCCAAGGTGTGGGAGTCATCAGGAGAAGAGACACCACAGAATGGAGAGATTGAGATAAAACTCCTGATAGTAAAATCTGAAGTTGGGATCTCCTGAGTTTTGTCCAAGTGAGCAATTGCCTCTTACCAGTGCATTTGGGATGCTCCAGTGAGCTGGATTCACGTGGACAGACTTTCTTGGGACAAGCACAACTACCATGCACTCACTGCTTCCTGATCAAGGAGAGGGTTGTATAAACAATATGTATAAATGACACTTAACACAACCTTACAAGTCAGCAAAGAGTTACTAGAATGCAGGTAAACTCATCTTGATCAGTAAAAAAAATAATGCACCTCACTTATAAAGGACCACAGTGTAGCAGCACGTGGTACTAATTTGGTTAATACCAAATACCATCATATTCGTGGGTGAAGTTTAATGCTTCTTCACAAGAACTATTTAAGCATTACTTTTCCTCCCAAAAATGGTTTCACGCTTCCAAATAGGTGAGAAAATAAGAACCACATTGCCAATTTAATGAAGCTGTGATTTTTTCTTTTCCTACCAAAGCTGAGGAAGAGCCCTAAATAACAGGTATATTGCAAAAATAAACCACAGAGTGCTACAAAAACAACAAAAAGTGAAGTCACCAAGATTTTCTGTGAAACAATGGGAGGACATCCACTGGGTCTTCAACTTTATTGAACTGAGCTGGGTCAATTCAATACATTTTTCTCCTATCTGGAAAAAACTGTAATCAAAAATTCAAGTATTTTCCACTGGAAATTTTCTTTTGAAAAAATTGAGCAAAATGCTACAGAATTAAGCTCAGTTGACATGGTTTCTTGCCATTAAAATCACCTAGCTATTTTCCATTCAGGAATCTGGCAAAATGTTTCAAAGACAAAGTCCTCAGCTTTACAAAGCCAAGTATTTACATGCTTGTGTACAGCCCAGAGTGTACTAGTGGAAGCATGTACGTTAATTACTTTGTGATGAAGTTAAGATTACAGACGTAGGGAAAAAAGTCACCGCCTACCTTTAGAAACTTAATTTGAATGCTCGTGCTGCCCAGCAGGGGCCTGGGAGGATGGAAGGCATTGCTAATCACACCTTCTCCCCCCTCCATTGCCCCAGGTATGGGAGACACAGGAAAGGCAGGAGGCTGGGACATCGTGACAGCTGACATGCAATCAGGCAAGTCACATATGGTATTGAGGCATGAAGTTAAGAGCCACTTAAGGCTGCTCATATCCTAAGGACACCAGACAATTTGGCAGGTATCCATCCGTGCTGGAGACAGTGTCAGTGGCATGGGAAAGAAGAGTTCTGTCTGAGGAGCACTTATTTTTTCCTGAAACAAAAATTAGAGGATACCTGTGAGGCTCCAAGGATCGCTTTCTCAGAGAACTCGCCCAGTGCAAGGAAGGTGGTACATGGCAAAATGGAATGAATGAACATATAGCTTACAGGTCTGGACTGAAGCTGCCATGGCGTAGACTAACTTTGGAAAGTAATGCTACTTTACTCTGAAAATAAGATTATAACTGAGCAACATGCCACATACATACATTTGCTTTCTAGTTTGCTTCGGAAGAAGCTTTTACCATTGGTTTAGTATGGAAAGAAAACCAGCGTGCATCCAAAAAGCACCTCAGGCCAAATATTTTAATAGCCAGGTCTCAGCCAACACTAGTGTTACAACAGCAAACCAGATGTGCATTGTGGGTGTGGGCAGGCAAACTGCACAGCAGATGATCTCAGATGGCGTCAGCGTGCTGTCCCTGCGTCTGCCACGAGAAGAGGCTTTTGAATTAAAAAACGTGCAACCACGGGAGCCCTTCCTTTATATCCTTTGGAGGCTCATTAGCACATTGCAACAACCTGCCTGGCAAAATAAGACTGACTACTGAGAATAATGCTCAAGCTGAGAATGGAGGCGCTTCCATGACTCGGGCTTGCAAAACAGACAGGAGCAAACCATGTCATTGACATGCATGCCCAAACCTGTTTGTTCCAGAGCTGAGGCAGCAGCACTGCTCATAAACAGCTGGGAGCCAGGTAATGACATGCAAACGCTGAGCACAGGAGATTTCTTTACAAAGCAAAGGAAGTATTTATGCTATAATACCCACTGCCTTCAACTCTTAGGGTATCACAGCCTCTGTGAAGCTGTGAACCTGTGAAAAACCATTACAGAGGATAAGTTTTATGGAAATTATGTTCATGCTCAGAGCTGATTAGGGAGCAACCAAATTTATAGCAGTGCATCCAATTCATGGAAGATAAACTCTCTTTCAGAAAACTCTCAATCCTCAGAAATTCTTTCTCTGTTGGGAAAATGGCAGTTTCTGATTCACACAATCATTTCACTTTGAAACATTTAATAATAACCAAGAAGCTTTATGTTTTAGCTGACAGGGTTCTCTAAACAGAGGATGACAGGAGGTCTTTTTCTAAAGCCCTGCAACATTTCATAAGACTTGGTGCCTAACAAGCAAGAATAGCATAATTGTGTACACTCCTTCAGTGCTCAAAGAATATTACCCTAAAACAGAGATATGAAGAAACGAAAAAATTTGTCTGTGTTTTACAGTAAGATTGCAATAATGTGTTCTGATTCCTGACACTCCTGCTCTTCTCATGCCAGAGCCCCAGAGAGGGGAGAAGTCCATACGTGGGAAGATCTTCTTCACTATAATATATGCAAGCCATATGTTGACACATCCATATCTACCTCTTTTAAGAAGGAGTTGCACCATGTGATTACATAAAGTACACCTGGGAAATTTGGAGGCAGAACTTGGCCATATCTGCCAAAGAAGATAAAAGATCGCTTTTCAAAAGTTTTTTTTTTTTTTCATTTCATTGAAGCAATAAAGCAGAAACGACAGGATTTCCCCACAGCTTTGATGAAACTTGAGCTGCACTGTGTGGAGTCGAAGACAGGTGGTGCAGGGTTTCCCTTTCTTTCAGAGACTTGGCCAGGATTTTGTCAAGCTCCATTCCTGGCCCACAAGCCATGCTCACAGATAAATACTTTGGAGGGGGTCTCTTCAATGGAGTCAAGTCAAGGTATCTCCCATCAGAGAGCCTTCCTGAAATTCTTTTTATGAAAAATTCTTTTGCACAAGTAGGTATGTACACTTGGCAAAAAAAACCAACAACAACAACAACAACAACAACAACAACAAAACACCAAAAAACCCCAAAAAAACCCAGAAAAAACCAACAACAACAAAAAAACAAAACCAACATCATGCCTTTTATTGAACATGCTTGGTGTGTTGGTGTGGATTTGTTGTCTTGATCAAACAGGAAATTGTCATGTTTTAATCTGGGAAGACATGTAATGCAAAATTAACACAGAAAAGTTGTTGTAGGTTTGGGGCTTTTTTATACAGAAGTCCTCACCTTTGATGACTTTAGACAGACAAATAGATTACAAAGGCATCCACTCAGCAACTCAATGGGTGTCTCCTCACTAAAGGATTTCATGATTGGATCTCAAAGAAAATGTGTGGGTAGTCTTCAAGGAAGAGAAGTCCTAAGTGATATCCCTTCAATTAGAAAGGATCTGACGCTGCAGCTGAATTCCTTTGTAATGCTATCTGATGTAGGAGATGTGAGGTGCATGTAATTTCTGGGCCATCCCCATTCCACTGCAGCATAAGGACTATTTGTGGAACACATCTCATTTGCCCTCTACCCCAAAAATACCTCAAGAGGGCATGTCATAGGGTAGGAACTGAAATACCTGGTAGTGCCTGTGCTTGGCAGAGTTGAAAGAAAAAGTAACAAGGCAAAGATAATCATACCCAGTCATAAGTCATACAAAGCCTGCAACACCCTGAAGAAGCATGACAACTTATGACCCAGTCTGAAAATGGGTAACATGCATCTGAAGAGGTCAGAATGGATGAGCACTGTCTGGCCAGACACACTGGAACAGACTAGTTCTGACCTATGAAAAAAGGACATAATCCCTTGGACAAGACTGGTGCAGAATGTGTGGAGTAAGTGTGTATAAATGCCAGTGGAATTTGGGGAAGAAAGGTGTCACCCAGTGGCTTTCCTCATGCTGAGCCAGCTCTCCCTCAGGGATGAGGGGCCATCACAGCTTGCAGCCTGCAGAGCCCACAATACAGCACCAGGTGTATGGTACTGTACAGCTGAGGCTTGACTAATCTATTGGATTAATGCTTGATTTTAGTTGTTGAAGTGATAAATAGCATAGCAGTTTAGCATAAATAATGCTTCTTTGTGTTTGTGGAAATCTGTCAAATATTCCCATCACAGTGGTCCCCGATTTCCTAATCAAAATAGCTGCTACACTTCCTAAATCACCCATATCTGAGCCACCCATTTGCATACCAGCTCTAACAAATTAAAAAACTTGAACTGGATTACTTCCAAAGTTGAACCCAACGTACCATTTCAGCAACCCCAAATTCCTTGTTGCTGAAAATAAATGAAAAGCAATTCATTTACTTTGGAGACAGGCAGGATCAGCCAGCTACCTCTGGCAAACATGCTTGAATGTTGGATACAGACTCTATCTACAAAACTGCTATCTCACCCAGGCAATCAGACAAACACATCCACCAAGAACACAAACATACCTGCTAGTCTGGATTGTACCAAAGGACAAGTTTTCCAAAGCTTGCATTCTCTCAGAGCAACTATGTGCACAGATAAGGACTATGGATCAATGCCCATGGGACCTCAGGAGTGTAAAGAATCCCTTTCATGTGGTAAGTTCACAAAACTGAAGCGAGCACAGGGAAAGCTCTGTATTTAATGCATGAATTAAACACCCAAGACACAGAGGTCGTTCCTGCTGAGGGCTGTGATTTCCAACTGCACAACACCCAAGCAGTAACACCAGCCTGGCTGCCTGATCAAGAGTTCACTGCTATCTGCGACAAGGAGCGTAAACACCTCTCGTCTCAAGAGGCTGGAAGCAGCCCAGGGGACAGCAAGACAAAGAAAGCTGTGTAAAAAAGACATGGATAAGTGTACAGAATGCTTGGCTGTGCAGAAGCACACAGGAAACAAGCCTATGGAGAGAACTGAGCTGTAAACACATCGATATGTAAAAGGCAGCTAAACCCTAGATCTTGGTGCACTGCGAACAGGGACGTGACCGTTCTGTGCAGGTGGCATTGCATTTCTCTCTGTATTGGAATGACATTCCCAGAGGCAGTGCCGCAAGAGTGCAGAGGCTCCTCTTTTTCTATTAATACAACACATTAAAGGTGTAAAAAACAAACAAGAGAAACTGAGACAAACAGCACAGGCTCGTGTCGCATCCTTCCAAGTAAAGACTAAGTGATGCAGTTGGTTGACTACAGAGAAGCACGATGTTATGCAGCACATGTTCTTTGATAATGCCCTACTTTAGAACCAAAGAGCAGTCTGATTATGTTTTGAAAGCTACATGATCAAAGGAATTCAGAAAAAGCCTTTTGAATAATTTTCCTAGATGCTTCTATCAAACTGTATTAGGCCAAATCCGCCCTTTCAGTTTGAGCCATAGCATTAGTCTTCTGCTCCTTAAATCTATTCATAAACAAAAAATAAAAACCTTCCCCAAAGAACTGACCACACTAACCCATTATCTTGTGTAACTGAGTGCAATCAAAGACCTTCATTTACTTTATGTAAATGTCCTCTCCCTTTCCCAGGCCTAAGGTTTTCTTATTCTCTGTTGTGTCACCTCATATCTAAGCTAGATACTGAGATCATCTGGGTGGAGACTCTGGGTAAAAAAGTCATTACCGACTAAAAAAACACAGCACCATGGTAACTCAAGATACTTTTGCAGTAAATACACTGGTTTCTTCACTGGTTGCTTACAATACGTTAAAAAAAGCCAAAAAATGGATGTAATATAAATATATCCAAACATTTCCATATTAATCATGTTCTATTTTCTGACAATGAAAAGCCTACAATTCTTTACGATGTAAAATCAAGAGTGACTTTCAGTAGCCTAAGAAGTTTAAAGCAGACAGGCCTACGGGGTGCTATTACTAAAGATGGAATTCCTGGATGCTTACAGCATTTGCTCTGTTACTGTTACTGACCCAGGCGTAGAAGTCAGAACTGTCTCCTCCAAAAAGCGCCACTCACTCGGCCATTGTTGCCAATGACGAGTCTGATTCAAAGGCTGGTAGAGGAGAGCCAGCAAATGGCAGCTGCTCCATTGTCCACAAGTCAAAAACACAAGTCATGGCATAAAGGGGTTAAACGTGTGATGGCAGTGACAGGATTTTGGGGGGACATTAAAGCTCTCTGAAGCCTTGGCAGTTTGTTGCTGAAGCGTACCAGCCCCATGTTTCGTCCTGCAGCTGCTGACGACACTCTGAGGCATTTACTTGCATGGGAATTCTTACTTCCACTCCACTTCCCTCCTGAAAACTACAGTGTGGCATTGGCAAAAACAAAGGGAGATGACATTTTGTGGACCAAAGTCTCCTCAAAGATTCAGACACTAACATTCACTAAACAAATGTGAAAGGAAGATTTGCCTTATGTGCTTTGATGCAGCAGAGTTTGATGGAAGAGATTTTATCTCCGTTTTCCTCTGTTCTGTTTTCACTTAACAGGAAATCTTTATGCATCGGCAGCCAGATTTCACAGCTGAAAAAAAATAGTACCTGCCTTGAAAATTTGAGTCTTTCATCTATTTTCTTTTAGTGTGTATCAGTGA
The DNA here is from genome assembly GCA_013400955.1 of Drymodes brunneopygia. Classification (NCBI taxonomy): domain Eukaryota; kingdom Metazoa; phylum Chordata; class Aves; order Passeriformes; family Petroicidae; genus Drymodes; species Drymodes brunneopygia. The sequence goes on along the minus strand of VZTZ01002947.1, from coordinate 209,921 downwards.
GTGTTTCATCTGAGACACAACAGGATATACACTAAGCTCTTAAACACATTAAACCAACTGGATCAAGTCCTTTAAAATGTTAACTACTTATGTCTGCCTTGCTCTTTCATTTTACATCATCATTTCCTCTTCGTTTATTATTGTACTAAAGCAGAATAAACTAGAACTAATTTTTTCTCAGGCCATTTTATATCCCCTTTTCCTTCATTCCCTTGCCACATTATGTATTTCCAGGAATTCTACACCAGACAGGCAAGTAGTATCCTAAAAATGCAAACAGGCAAAAATGCAGTTGTTCCTCTTTCCTGTTGCATCCCTTATGGTTCCAACTATCAGTGACATTGCCACCGCTCCACTATCAAATGAAATTCATACTTCTTAGTTTGCACTCCTTTTTTCCCTCCCAATAACCTCTTCTATAGTTTTTTTAAATTTATTTACCCATTGCAGAATTTTTAGAAGCTATCTCTTCAACCCCTCAAAGTTTGCCATTCAGGTCCTAAATATTTTTAATTAAGATGAAAGGATCCTCCTATTCTTGTGCTTCCACATATCCATGTTATCTTCCACAACTCCTTTTATATACATCCAGAATATTGTCAGCCAAGGCATTTCACCTCTCCTGTCACTTTGGTCGTGTCCAGCTTATGTTTATTCACATTTAGCTATTAACCTTTATTTAAACAAAGTACAACTAATCATTTTACTCATCCGTGTAATATTATATTAACCCATATTATCATTATAGGTGAAAGACATTAATTGTGTCATCAACTTTAGCACCACTGTAGTATGCAAGACTTGAACTGAATGCTGATATTTTTACTGATGTTGTTGCTATTATTATTCAGAATTAGAACAGGTCATAGAGCTGGCAGTGAGCTAGGTCACACAATCTGTGATATCTTCACTTTATAAAAATATTTACTTCATATTTTGGCTAAACATAACCAAAATAACAAGGAAGAGGAGCCTCCAATCCACCATGACACAGACAAGCATTTCAGCAAGTCAGAGTCTATGGTTTCAGCAGCCAGGAGAACCATCTGCAGGATTTCTGAAGTTATTTCAACAACTCTCTTTGGTATCACCACAGCTGAGCGCAAACAGCCAGAGCAATTTTATATAAGTGTTTCACATGAATGCTGGTGGACCTTTTCCACTCAAAAGCACTTGAAATAAGTAGGAGGAGGCAATTTCTTTGCATGCATTGGTTATATAATTTGGTCTATTTGTTGAAAGAGAGGAGTTGATGACAGGGCAGTAATTGCTGTGACGTTTTACATATGTAACTCATCTCAGAAGCTCTTCATCTCTTAGACTCCCTGCTATCTTCAAACATGCTAGCAAAAGAAATTGGAATGGGCAGAAATCTCAAACCTCTAGAAACTAAAGAAGAATCCTAATGAAGGGAAACAGTGAGAAAATACACACACGTATGGCCAACTTCAGACTTCACCACAACAGCCTTACGCTCCACTTTGCCTCATCTGTAGCAGAGGAATAAATCTGAATCTCAGTGTCATTCCTGATTGAATCATTAAATTCACTGCCACTGGGATACAAGCTGCACGAGGCCACAGAATGTAAAGCCTATGCTTAATACTTTTTAAATGTTATTTGCTTCTAGGAACGAGTTGCATCAATTTTTATTTCAGACCAGCACATATAACATAGAAACAAGTTTGTGGGTTTTTTTAACTAAACAAAATATTTGTATATTCACCTTTCCCTACGCTCAGTTCTTCAAGATCTCCCTTTTTACTGGAGTCCTAGATGTGACCAGGTACAAATAACTAGATTTTCCATTCCCATGGCCATACACAACATAAAGAACTGAAAGGACAAGAAATTATCTGAATTTGTGACCTCTGTTTCTGTTTATTTAGCTTTCCTAGAAGCAATACCAGAAACTTTAAGTTCAGCAAAAAAACTAAAACTCAGCCTTCTCCATGATACTTTTCCAATCCAGTGCAATCCACGGTAGGCAACAACAAGCAAATCTGGGATTTTAACAGCCATTCCTGCTCTGCCCCAAAGAAAGCCATGGGCAGGTGTGGGCTGTATAAATGACACTGTGTGTCTGTGTTACTCAAACACATATGTTACATGAATGCAAATTGCACGTGGTGAAAAACAGGCAAAAAAGACAGGGGGAAAAGGGCAAATCTCTGAAAGAGAAATACATTATTAAAGGATATCTTTGTAATATATGCAAAGCTGTCTTTTTGCCTAAGTTATTGACCAGGGAGAAAGGACTACAGGTCTCTGTTATTATAGTGCACTGCCAGCTTTCAGCTTTATATACTCACTTCTCCAGAGAGATTTGAATATCCTCATCATTTGCCATTTTTACCCTCACTCCCCAGCATTTGACTGAATTTTAAATGTCTAATACATTGAAATTCAGTGAATGAGATGGAATAAAAGTGTGCCGTGAATAATCAGCAGTGAATAACATTCAGAAAGCACTTGTGTATTTCTTTCCTACTGAGAAAAACGTCCTAAACAACATTTGATTTATCTACCCCAAAGTTCTCCTAACAGGGACTGACATTGCTGTTGACTGGGCATTTATTTATGATCAGCTGGTACCAGGCTCTGTGGGTTTCATAGCAGGAAAAGTGAAATTCATTACTCTTGCCACACTGCACCATCCATCTTTTATGTATTATACAGTGCACCGATTTACGGCAGGTGTAGACTTGAAAACCTAAAAAATGAATATTTAATGATTATAATATTATATATGCCTGCATTTTGTTGTAAGGAAAATGCATGCATGTATTCTGCTGCACATGTTTTTCTAACAGGTCAGTATTTGCAATGGTATTGCTCTGCTGCTGGTAGCAGACATTTATTCCTGCTTTACCTGCCATCACTTCTGCCAATTCTTTTGAGTAAAAGAGGTTCGACTAAAAATAGGAAGACTGAGATGACATCTCACCAATGAGAAAAAATACTGAATCTGATAAAACAGAAGCCCACTTGCCCTGAAGCAGAATTAGTCTATTCTCATACCTGTGCCTGGGAACCAAGGCTGTAGTCTCACTTAAATTAAATGACCATTGGATTCAGCGTATGAATTTAACAGGTGAGTTCTGACAGAAATCTTTTTCCATAAGGAGCATTCAAACAGAAGTACTTCCAAAATAAGTTTCTTACTAAGTTTTCCTTAATAATGAACCCAATATTGTGGTTGCTGACCTCAAAGGCAATGTGCATATATTTCTATTTATAAGCTAAATAACTATGACACACAAATGAATGCTTCAGCTTACAGTCTAAACCTTGAAAGCACTTAGTTCATCATGTTAATTCTGCTTAATTCACTTGTGTGTTATCACACGTTATTAAGATACATAAAACGTATGCAATAAAAGTGAGCAGACTAACACTTCACATACCAGATTTGATGTCAAGCATATAATGGCACAGCCAACCTAGCATTCTTTAGCATTGCTAATCTATAGCAATGAAATGAAGCATAAAGAAAGGGGAAAAAAAAGGGGGGAAAGGGGAAGAACACACAAAACCTCAAAAGAAAATAGCAATTCAGTGATAAGATTTTCTATGAAAGCATGAATATTTATGAAAAAGCAAGGAGGTGGTTTTTTTCACTTAGCTTCCAATATGTCCTTTAAAAACTCTTCTGAAATATTAGACATATTAAAAAAATAAACTGTGCATATAAAAGAATGAAAGACATGCAGCTTTTAAGATAAGCATGCTTTCAGTGCAAGCATCTGCACTCAGAAGAGCATTTACACAAATTAACATATTTTATCCACTGTAAGGACCATAAAGCATTTCCAATTCAGCATATAATTTTTATTTGAATTAGCATGACAAAATCTTTAAGTGTAGCACTAGTAGAAGATATAAGAAGCTGCAATGACCAAAGGCAACGGTGGATTTCCCTGCATAAAGGAATGAATAACAATCAAAAAAGGTTTGGGTATTTGGAGCAGAGAGAGGATGTTATTCTCCAATTCACAGAATCAGTTTCTTGTTACTATGACATTTTGAAGCAAATATAATCTCTTTCTGAGTGAAGACAGAGAAAAAGATTACATGATACAGTACAATCCCTTTTCTAGAAACGTGGCAATTTTGTCATCAGCACACGGATGAGAGATGTCATTACTCTTGGAAAAGAATTAGAAAGCTACTATACAGCTCTCAGGCACGGCGCCTTGCCTGGCAAACAAGGTCATTCTGCATTCAAAGCTCTCTACCATTTGCAGATTAAGGTTTCTAACACTAGAGTTACTTCCTTCATCTCCCAAAATTCAAATTGCAGTGCTTTGGTACATGCCACAGACAGGGTTGCTACGGTACAGCACTCACAAAAGCAATAACTGCTTCCAGCACTTTGCTTCATGGCTGCAAGGACTTGTCTGCCCTGATTAATTTTAAGTTAGTGATGAAAATACTAATAAGTCTGAAACAGGGAAAAGCAAATTTAGGGAGCTACATTGGCTGTTGGCCTGTGCTGTGATCTACTTCTCTGCAGTAAAGCTTTCAAAAGAGACTGTTACTTCCCAGGTACGCATAGGAAAAATACTAAACCGTCTTCTAAAGATATAGGACATTTAGTTGTATGTATAAAGCATCAATACAGAGGATAAGAAGTTACCTGTAAAGTAGCTTTTTGCACTTTACTAGAGCTCTTTGATGCTTATAAGACATCTTTCCAAATTAATGATTACAGAAAACAGGCTTGGTTAAATACAAAATGTCCAACATGTACTGCCATCCTCAAAAAGCACTTTTCCAATAACAAGCTGTCTTTTGCCCATGCTTGAGGGTGGTGTTTATCCATCAGACACTTCACAAATATGCCTAACTTATCAATTTAGCTGTCCTTCCTCAGGAGGGAGGAGGGAGAGGTGGGTGTGCCTCCTTCACTCACATCTGCAGCCTCCTAAACTCAGATCCCCAGTTAAGCACCCAAAGACAGACAGCACGAGTCTGGTCCTTAGCAGGCCACAGTCACCCCAGCAGACTCCACGTCCTCACCTGAATATTCCTGTGGAATCAAGATTTTGTTTGCCCAAGGCAGAGTTGTCTTTCACAACCCTGTTTCTCAAGGGTTCTTAGTCACTCCAGACCTTTTTTAATAAAACAGGTGCATGCAATATGGCATATGCACAATAATCTGTCTGAAATCTATAGCAAATTGTTCTAATGTACATTACTTTCAATATATTTCATTGCTTCATGAGCACTACAATCTTACAGATTTAGAAATTATTTTAATTTACAAGCTGAGAGTCAAGATCCAAGTAAATGTAGAATCTGGCCCAAAACAGGTGAAAATACTGTGGAAAAGCTGCCATTACTAACACATTTGAATCCTCAAAACCAGAACCTCCACCTTGAACCTGAAGTCAGAAATGCGCAGCCTGGACTAATGCATGAAATCAGGGCAGCTGCACTGCCAAATAAAAACCTCACTGAAATATGTCTGAAACGATACCAGTAATTTGTTACCCTTGCTCAAACAATGTGTAGGAGAGAGAAGGCTCTGGTGACTCAACATGCAGGAGAACTGGCACTGTATTTACCTGTTGTCACTATCTGGAACTCCAGAGTAATAAATGGATGAAATGCAGCTCATAAAAATATTCATATGATGAAATTTATGGCTTACATTAAAGCATGTTTAACTTGAAAAATGACTGTGTAAAGCTCAACTGATCTGTTCCCTCTGTATATTCACAGTCATATCTGTTTACTTTGGGGCTGCATGTTTAAATTTATTTCCACTTGTGCATATCCAAACTGTGTGCACGTCCCAAACAGCTGGAACTTTTTCTCTCCTTTGTTTTATTTTTTTTTTTTTTCTATTTTAAAAACTACAGGCAGGTCCTACACTTAAAGCAGAGCCTGATACAATTCAATCTTCTGGACCACAGACATGGCCAAATCCAGAGATGGGAAGTGCAGAATTCTGCAAAGCCAAGGCAGGAAGGATGGGTGAACACCACAGCTGGTGGTGAAGTCACCAGCCCTGCAAAGCCCATCTTGCCAAGGACTGCACCCGTATTTTTTAACACACAGCTCACACGGGAAGAGACACAGCTCCCCTCTGCTCACAGCACAGCTGTCTGGGACCATGGAGGAGAACGTGTCCAAGAGCCAGCCCTCCCTGCCCACCTCAAAGGCTGCTGGGGTAGGGAGGCAGCGGGAGGAGGTTTGGCCACATGAACCGACCTGCGCGGGCAGAGCCGGCAGCTCCAGCTTGGGCAACCCAGCCTCGAGCTCCGAGCAGAAAGCTGCTCCACAGATGCCACTGTAGATTACATAGGTCTTCTTATTTATACCTCTATTAGCATAACTAACAAGGAGTAAGCAGGATTCTCTTCCAGGAGTAAGCAGGATTCTCTTCCAGTCCATATGTAAAAGAAGTATCTCTTTTAATCTTTCATACTGTAGATAAAGAGTGGAAAAATCTTTCACATGCTGTTAAGCTTCTCAGTTTTCCAGCAGCGACAACACTTTCTTTTTTGGGGAACAGCAAAAACATAATACTTCTCAATACCTCTCAATCTAACATCCCCTACATTCTAATTGTGTGATCTTTTCTGTGGTATCTAAATTTGTAGTATACTGAGGTAAAATAAATATTGAACTTCCTCAATGAAATCTTCCTCATCTTCAAACAACACACCACAATCACAACATGACAGAGTACCAAAAGAAGTCATCCCAAATTCCTTGCCAACAGACTTTTTAAAGCAACTAGAAGTGAAACACCTGTGGATAATGTTATTCTTTGGATCTATTGCAATGTATATGAGAAAATGAAAAATAATAATTTAAGAAATGCTGATGTGGTAGTAACAGAACAAGATGGTTTGCAAATTGGACTTGTACTTGAAAGGACAGCACTGAACCACAGCGTTTCCAGTACAGAATTATTTTCCCTTGGTTTCACTCACAAATACAGGTCACTCTTATGGAAGTAATCCTTCAAAGGCAGAAGTACAATTTCCAATACGTACACATCAATTCCTGCCACAGTGCAATTTGTGTTACTCATGTAACAGTTGATGTTTTTATATATAGACATAGATCTCTAAACTTGAGTGCATTTTCCTTTACTTTGAGACAAAACCCACCAACAACCTGAAAACCAAACCAGCCTGTGCAGCGGAGGACAGTCAGGTAGACTTGGGATCAACCAGATGACTTTCTAAAAAATTGCTGCGTATGTAGATGTGACTATTTGCAATTTAATTGTGCCAAGTGAATAGCACATAGAACCGTTTCCAAATCAGCATCTATTCCTAATTCCACGACATCCAGCTAGCTAAAGAGCAGTCCCAGCAACCTGCCATCTACAGAATGAGCATTCCTCTGAGACAGACACATTTAATAGGGGGTGGTGAAAGACATAATTCAGATGAGACATGTGGACTGAGAACCAACCTCTTCTTAAATCTTTCCTGAACTGTCTTTTATTGCTCAGTTGAAAGGAATTTGCAGCGCAAAACGATAAGAAGTACAAACCACCTTCTTAATCCATATGCCAAAACATTTACTTTTCTTTTTAATGCCACTTTAATTCCTGGTAAAATTCCAAACCAAGGGTTTATATTTCATGATATTGTCAACTTTGCATAAAACTACTGGTACTACTCATGACTTATACAGCCTCAGGGAGACTATTGATTTTTTCCCCTTCATAAATCTGAAAATGCTCTGTCTCTTCCCTGTAGACCCATTATATTTATTGGTATCTATCCCAAAACAACTGCTCAAGGTTATAGCTATAAAAACATTCGGGCTTCTAATTCACTATACAGAGGCTAGAGAAGCCCACAGATTTGGGCTCAGAACCCAAATTTTGCCCTGTCTACAAAGGATAGTTGGGTTTTTTTATTGTGTGTCAGGAGCACAAGATAAATCTTTTTCTTTGGACAGAGCTTATACCCTCATTGATGGAATACTAAGGAAATTTTAAAGGAATTTAAAAAGTGACACGTGCCCTTCTTTATGCAGCGAAGATCAGACAATAACAATTAACAATAAGTATCAGTAGAAGTATTTATTGCATAAATATTTTGCTAAAACTTCCTCATGGAGCAGCTAAAATAAAGACATACTGGCCCCCAGGAGCAGATGCCCAACTTTTGAAAACCATTTGAATGTCTGCCATATCAGATGGAAATAAAATAGGTGGAGACATGGTCAAAGATGAAAAAGTTTTAGCTCTTCAGATCCTTAAAACACCATATGCTGTAATGAATTATTATGTTGCTGTTGCTTTAATTGGTGTTTGAATCTTCAAAGATAACTTTGCATCACCCTTTAAGCTAATTTAGGAAGGAAGAAGGCACCATGCAATAATTTTCTACTCACTATACCTGTACTGACTCCAAATGGAAGATTTGCAAGTGAATCTGCCACATATCCTATGCTATAATCCTCTTCCAAGAGAGTCTGTGCCTGTGGGACGTTCCTCTCCAGCACAAGAAAAGTGCTGCCAGTATAGAGGAAGGCACATTAAACTGAGCCATGGGGCTACTCAAGAACTTATCCACGGCCACCCGCGGAGCAGGTGTTAGAAATATGTGCAAGAGCATCAGAGTAATGATTTTGATTTATTCCCCAGTTCTCGGTACAGACCTGACAAGTGGGAGTACCACCAACCTCACCACGTTCCCTGTTCCACAGAGCAGCTGTGCACCATGCTGCAAGGAAAAGAACATCGCCTCCAAAATCAGCAGTAGCAGCAAAGCCATTTAGTTTAAAGACATGTAAAAATATAGTCATCACAATAAAAACTGTAGCCCTTGCCAATGGATTTCACTAAGTGGTATCTGAGATACCATAATTTTGATTACATTTAGAACAAAAGCATATGCCTAGTGTGCAGTTAAAGGACACAAATGCTGACTATATATTGCTTTTCACTGTACTTTAATAAATTGAACACAGAAATTGCAGTATGTTATCCATATTCTACATGAAAATACCTACAGTGTAATTTATACCTGGCAGCTGACCAGCTGGCAAGGCAGGCCTAGGCTTTGCATATCACATGAATACATAGTCTTTCATTTGTAATCTAGCTTACATAAAATGAGCAGTAGCAAATTTTCAAGTCTGTAAAAATTCTGTGCTGAACCAACCCACGCCACTATAAAACCTTGCGTCCCGAGAGTATGACCTGCTCCAGAAAAAAAAAAGAGTTTTACTTTGGATCATTTTACAGTGTTAGCTTTAATAAATGTATTTAGTAAATATATATCAAGGCACACACTTCTGGTTTTGATATAAACCTTTGATAGAAGAAAATGTCCTACAGCAACCCTAAAATGAGGGATATTTCCAACAACCAAGAGTGTCAAATGTTAACAACCCAGATTTACATGTTTTCATGATGAGCTGGTAATTTCTGTAATGGTGATATTTCACAGCATTGCTCTTGTCCTTTACTCTTCCCAATATTAAAGTTATTATCACCCAATTATTGTAGCGTGAAAATTGTGAAAAATCTTTCCTGCTTTGCTCAAGTAATATTTAAGAAATTCAAAGTGAGGAAAAATGTTCCACGTGTATGTTCCAGTAACTGTACGTGGAGCTCATCATAGACACAGAGTAATGACAGAAACTGTAGCTTTCAGAAATTAATTGCTAATACATTATCATTGAAATAGGTTGCATTTACAACTTCAAAAACTCACTGTCATGGTAGGAAAAATTCTTAGCCTACAATAACAGAACAACTGAACTTCTAAAATTTCTACACTGTATTTTGATCTAAGATAAAGTTTGAGAATTAGTCTTGCTGTGACAATCTATGATGCAAAAATGTGGAATGCAAATTTACAGATAATTAAAATATCTTGATATTAACAATAAAATGTCTACATAAATTACTGAGGCTGCGGGTAGGCAAGAAATAGAGAGAATCCAGGTTTGTTTCACGATTCAACCGACTTCAAAGTAAATAAAAGCACCTCTGACAAGCACAAAACATGATAAAATGCACCTTTTTTCTCTTCTAACAGAACTCATTATTAAATAAAACCTCTGCCTCCAGGGGAAAGTGACAGTGGTGCATGTTAAAGAGGACTGGAAAGCACCACGTGTGGGCTGCAGCTTTTTCCCTGCCTATTGGAAGCAATGACAGAGTTACTCCAACACTGAGCTGATGGGATGGCCCGGGCAGGTTCCAGTGCCAGCCCTTCACATCATCTTTAGGGACAACAGGGTGTGATTTGGATCCTGCCCTTGGGTGTCCAAGGAATCACCACACAAACAGAAGAAGTCACAAGGTGAAAAATGATGACATATACTTGGTGTTATCTCGGTATCAGCTCGCCAGTGAATGTGTCAGGATTCACTTGGTCACTACAGCCTGCTTCATCCCAGCACAACTCCCTTGCTGCCTCCCCTTTTCTCTTCTGAACACAAAGAGAAAAATGATGTCTATAATTTTCCATTATTCACCATGTTTCCCAGCCTATCCTCCACTTACCCTAAAAGAAAAAGTAAATTTTATGGAACTCCACATTAAAATGTTTACATGTATCTGTACAGCAAAATGAACCTGTGATTTAGCATTTTCTAGGCTTATTTTAAGTATTACATAAGTTGTACTGTTCTTTCCTTTCACCTGCCAAGCAACAAAAGAGAAATGAGCAGTGGGGCTAACCATGAATCCATCTTTTGGAATCACACTCACTGAAAGAAACAGAACATTCCCAATTAGAAACAGCCAAAATTTCAAATAGAATTGTCTATAGAAGTTGCATTTCCTTGATATTTACTAAGTTTTCAGCGGCTGAGACAGAGACTCTCTCTCCACTCTCTAAGGATAGTTACAGCTCTGAGCAACAGACACCACTCTACTCAACCCTTTTTCCAGGGAACATGAGCCTGTGTAACACTGCTGTGGGAAAGATTCCGCTACATCGTGTTTGGATCACTAAGAAATTGTCGCTGTCGTAAGAAAGTGCCCCAAGAGGCCAAGAAGTGACTCATGGCACTGATTTTGCATTGATTTTATAGAGGGGATGTCTGAACACTGCAACGGTGAGTGGTGTGTTCATTTGCTCAAGCCCACAAGGCAAAAAGAAATGGGTTAGTTGCTGAAAGCAATTAACTGTAAAAGATAACTTGAAAATGGGATTTAAAAACAAGATGCATGAGGAGAAACAGAAGATTTTGAGCAAAAACAGCAATTATTATGAAACACCTTGAATGGCACATACAAAGTTACCTCACTTTCACCTACACAGAGTTTGTCTTTCCAGAGGTTATTTCACCAAATTACATTTCCTACTCTCTTGCCTTTGTTTGCTGCAATTTCAAAAGAATGCATATGAGCACCATATGAACAGCAGCAGGAAGTAAAATCTGGTTTTAATGGGAACTACTTAAATAAAGTTTAAAAATAAAGTACTTATTTTCAAAACTAGATTGCTTAATTTTTTAAGGGCTTTGGCTCTGCAGTGTACAAGGGTGCTCTAAGATGCAGATACCCAAACCCCCGATTCACTTTAAAAATTAGTGCTCTCTTACAAGTATGAATTGCTCCATCTGGAAGTGATTAGGGTTCCAAGGATGTGCAGCATTAAGTAATTTAACTTGCTGAAGTGCTTCTTTTTTAATAAGCTCTTCAATTTAAAAATAAGAATAGTTTAAAAAACCCCCACCTTCTTCCTAGTACAGCTGTTTGAATCACATGAACCACTTAATTCATTTAATATCCTGAAAAAGGTGAGGAAGGCATTACTCGAGGCCAACAGCAACAACTGTATCAGCAACAAACTGGAGGTACAACTGTAGAGGAAAAAGAAAATCAAATACTCAACCTCAAAGGTTTGTCTGTGATAGCCACCTTTGCATGGCTACTACCATCATTTATCTCCTGGAAGGAGCTTCTTCCTTATCTGTCTTTGAAATTTCTTGATGAAAATTTTTTAAGATGTTTTCACGGCATTTAACAGAAAGGAAGTTAAAAGTTGGCATTTGACAATGGTAATTTCAGCATTTTTCAGGTTAAAATCCCTATGTAATTTTGAAGGGTTGAAAAGTTAAAGTGAGAAATGCTAATTGCTCTGGGGAACATGAAAATTAAAATATATTTCTAACTTGAATGAACTGACATGCATCATCAGTTGTATTTTCAATTAAGGTTCTGCAATGTTGATTAATTCACTCATTTGAAAACAATTTACATACAAGATGGTCAGGGAAGTGGAATGTTGCCCTGGGGGAACTCAAGAGAAGAGTCAGGGATCAAAGTCTGAAAGCAAATTGACATATTTGGGGAGCTCTCAATAGCATGGTAGTAGTGGTTGAAGATCAGAGCGGGGAGATGAATACTTTTTGCTCAGATGATGATTCCTGCCATCACTGAAAATTTAAGGCTTCAGATTTTCCATAAACACACAGCCATGAACTTCATATTATTAAGAAAATTCCAGCCATCAGTCTAAGAAAATACCAGAATACTGAAATGGAAATGAGCTTTAAAATTTGCATTTAGGAATGTGTAAGCATGTGGACAGGCTTTTATGTTAAGAAACTATTTCCTTGTTACAACCTTTGCCAGCAGACTCCAGAAAAGCCCTGACTTTCCCCTCTGTACCTGGCTGCTTAGCTTAACCAGGAATAGGAATGGGAAATTGACCTATTTATAAAGCAATTTAGAGAGAAATATTACCAATAGTTGCTACTGTATTTCAATGGGATGTCCCAAGTTAAATTCCAATTTGCTGTGTTTAAATTGCAAAAACAATTCAAATTGCAATCAACTGTGTGGTCTCTTTGAACTGCATAGAAAAATTGGAGGTGCAGCATCTGAGGAAATTATTGTAGGTAACATTTTAAAAGCAATTCAGCCAATTATAAGATTTACTCACAATGCTGACACACCATGCCAAGACTGTTGGTTTCACACTTCCCACGTAAGGAAACTCTCAGAAAAGTAAAAAGCACATATTACACATAAGCTAAACCTGTGTCAAGCAGAGACAAAAAAATTAGTAAAAAATCCGTTTGAACTTGGAGACAAAGTAGGAAATATGAAACCATGTGCTTTTTTGAATCCATTTCATAATGAACAGTTAGAAGTGCCTTTTACCAGCTGTTGCTGGAAAGCTGTCAGTTCATTTTTAAAAAGAGATGTCAAAGGTCTGCAAACCTGTTATTGAATAAGACTGAAAAGCATATGCCAATGAACAATTGAAAATGACTGGGGTGATGGGGTTAGGTGCAGGGACACATGATTTTAGTCAACCTTTTGGCTTGCCATATTCTTTGAAACTCAGCTCTCTGGAGCTTTCAAGGCTGTACTGTTACCCAAGAGATATGAAAATTCAGGACCACAAAGCATACCTCAGCCTCGCTGCTCTAGAGGCTCCTAATGAGTTAAAAATGGGAATGTCAGCACAGATGAACTTTCAGAAGTGAAAACTTATGCTATATCTCTCTGGAGGTAAAAAGCAGCTCTAAGTCTAAGCTCAAATACAACACACTTCTGCTCTAATAATACATGCTGCAAACAGAAAGCATCCCTGTAAAATTCAATCCCTTTAGTGCCAGATACATAAAGAGATGTTTAAAACTCAGCCTTTATGGTGAAAAATACAATTCTTTATTGTTTAAGTGATTTTTTCCTATGATGCTATGAAGATACATATTTTTATCAATGTAATTGTGCAACCAACTCTGATGTGGACATTCTAAGCAGGAAGATGCATTCATGCAAAAGTTCCACCTGTGCCAACACAGGAACAAAAACTTTTCAATTTGGGTCAGACTTCTAATGCCACAAAAGAGACTGTCCCCGGGCAAAACTGAGCATCCAGTCTGGATAACATATAAAAGTATATCAACAGATCCTCTCTACATGAGCAATTAAAAATGCTGTGTGCAGTCATTAACAGAAACCAAGGACAAGTTGCCCCCACCTGCTACATTTAGCAATGGCATCAAAGGTTCATTAATGCAAACAGTGAGGAACATGTGCTCCCTTTTGCAGTGGGGGGGGAAAAAAAAGGATGAAAATGGCAAATGTAAAGAAAAAAAGGCAAAACAAGTGCTTGTATACTTGAGTTTAAACCCTAACTAAGGCAATGAAACATGGCCACATTATCCATTTTGATAATCCTATTGTTAGGTTATTTATTCTCAGGGAAAAAGTTAAAGCCCATTTAACTAACTCCAATAAAGAGTTAAAGCCTATTTAACACAAAGCCTGTGTAACTGGATGACTGTAAGGATCCTTCTGTTAAAATATCAGAAACATCCAACTACTTGAAGAGCGTACATACGACAAAAGTCTTATTAGGCAATGAAAAGAATACGTCCTTTTCCCTTCAGCAGGCCTATTTATATGCCTAGAATTAAACACATGCCTAATAATTAAGCATGATTAGGTTCCAATTACTTCATTTGTGCTTCTTTAGTGCTTTTTTCATTTCATTCTAGTTGCATCAAAACGTGAAAACCAGAGATGTGAACGGCTGAGATTGACTGCCATCCATTTCAGCCACATTTCAGCCCACCCTGGAAAATGTAAGCTTTCTGTCATAAGCTGTCAGCAAAACTCATGTCTTCCAAACAAAGGTTCTGAGAGCAGAGCTTACATGGCGCCTTTGGATTTTACATTTTGTTTGACATCTCCCATTTGCGAGAAATGGCATTTTAGAACCACTTTCCATCCTGTCTGTCCCCATCACCACCACCCCCAGCAAACATAATTGCTTTTACTATAAATATCTGACAGTGCTACCCAAAGTAATAGAGTGAGATTTAGAAAACTCTTGTCGACTGCCTGATAGATTTTTCAGAATCACAGAATGGTTCGCGTTGGAAGGGACCTTACAAATCATCTTGTACCAACCCCCTGCATTGGGCAGGGACATCTTTCACTACACCAGGTTGCTCAGAGCTCCATCCAACCTAGCCTTAAACACTTCCAGGGATGGGGAGTCCAGAAACTCTCTGGGAAACCTATTCAATCACCCTCAAAGAGAAGAATTTCTTCCTAAATTCCAAGCTGACCCCGCCGTCTGTCAGTTTAAAGCCATTCCCCTCTTGCCATATAAGTGCAAATCTTCTAGTGTTAGCATTAAGAAGTTTCTTTTCTACCACATTAAAAAAAAATTAAAAAAAAAAAAGGAAGGAATAAATCATTTTTTACAAGTGGAGAGCACAGTCCAACCAGGAAAAAAAGCCAATTCTTGTACTTACAGCACATTTGAAAAGTTAGTTTACTACATCAGGCAGCATGCTACATGCCTACAAGTTTCATCTCAGAGATTCAATATTAATGTCCTTTTTTATTGGTTCCTTACTAGAACCTATCCCCAATTTTGAAGGTACAGTACATTTACTAACCAAAGGATAAAGAATCAGGTCTGCCCAAGTAAATCCCATTATTTTCTGACTCAAATACACATTAAAGTAGGAAATAACTGAGATGACACACTGTATTAGCTGCTGTGGAAAACAGCTGTCAATGAACGTTCAATTTACTGAGTGGACATTGAAAGTGTTCCAGAACTGCCAATAATAACAACAGGGTGGCAAGCCTTGACAGCAGAAAAGCAAACTAATCGATCTGAAATGGTAGACACAGAAAGCAATCTAGTATTAAAAAGGAACTTGAGCAAATCAAACAGATTTGATTTAAAAGATAAAGATGATTCCAACACCAGTTATAATTTACAGGTATAATTCAGATTATATGTGTTATTCAAGGCACCAAAGACCTTCCAAATTAAAATTGCAGGACTGTCTCACTACAGAAATCATTCTGATCAAATTAAAAGAGATGAGGATCTAAGTAATTTTTTGCACTACTCTTACCACTCAACTAGATCTGTAAACCAAGAACAAATCTAGGGAAGAGCTATTATGAAGACACAACCTCAGAGAGTAAAGCAAAAGGCTTTTCCAAAAGTGTTATTTATATATTTCTGTATGGAGCAAAAGGCCTGGGTTTCACGAACAGCCAAAGTGTGACTGTTCACAGACAGCCAAAACTTGCCCCTTTGTGCTTTTGCAAAATTTCACCTATGTAAAACATATTTTGCTAAACTCAGTGAAGAGAGGATCCAAGCCAGAAGGTCCCACCTTATCCCCAGGATCCTGGGAAATCATGAAGTCCTGAAGCAGCACCAGGACTGATGCATATCTAGCAATTTCTCACAGGATTACGCAAAGAGCGTAAAGAGGAGGAAACACAATTTCACAATCGGTGTCAAAGTTCAGGAACAGATCGTAGCAACCACAGCCTGAGGAAAAACCCTTCCAGCAGTACCCCTAAGTGGAAGTGACCCCCTTCCCCCAGGCTACCCCTTTACAGCCCAGACCTTGTTCCCTCTGCCTGGTACCCACACCCTGCCCCAGCAGCATCCTCTGAGAGACTCCTGTGTTCCCAGACCATCCAAGGCAGTGACTGACAGGAGGAACCAGCCCAGACGTGACAGTAACTTGCCTCTGAAGCACAAGGGACAGCTTGTACCACTCAGAGCTGCCATTTCCTAACATCAAGAAGTAGTTAATCTAAGTTGACTTCCATCATGGCGTGAACAGTTTGCCAACAGTTACCACATAATATTATGTTAGAAATTATACATGTTCACTACACTGGAGATGTGCCTAAGGCATTAACTGTAAATGGTATTTTTCAGCAGGGATGTGTATGTGGGCATGCACACTGGAGCAAGAAAAGCCCTGACAGTCATGGATTGCGCAACCGTTTCCATAAACAGAATTTTCTGTTGAGAGCTTTGAGCTTTTCCTCCTCCTGTACTAAAGTTTTCCATGTTTGGCCTTCGAAAAAAGCAAAATTGTTCTGAATACTTCAGGACTGAAAGAACTGCTCCCATCTCAAATCCGTCATCAGGGAGAGAAACAGGAGACTGATTTCACTGCATTTGTTCTCATCCCAGATTTACTTCAACGCATGGTACTTTCCCCATTTTCATCTTTAATTCTTGATTCTTCCATTCCAAAAATATTAACTGAGGTATGGTTTATGCAGATGGATAAACATATCTGAGCAGCAGGAAGCCCTGTCAATGCTTAGAATCAGCTGGCATATCTGGGGATGGAGGGCTCATCAACTGAACCTCACAAAGTGTGGGCATGTTAGGAAAGGCTGGGCATCAGCCCATGCCCTGCATTTTATATTCTGGAGGCCAGAAAGGCACTGAAAATCTTTAGTAGGCATTAAACTTCTTGTTACATAGATGTGCTAGGGAGAATAGAAGAGCAGCAGCAGCAAAATTTGTAAGTATGTAAAGATCATGGTAATCAGTCTAAAGCATTATTAGCTAAATTTAGTGCACTGGATGAAATCCATTCACGGAACCAATTCCTGCCCTTCCCATTGCCTAAGCTGTTATTTCCTCAGGTAGTGCATAAACGCTGTGATGGCATTTTAAGCAGTGTGATTTCACACTGAAGCATTCCCAGAAGTCCTGTGAGCTATGAAGATCTATTGGGCTGTTTCAGTTTGTTATGTTCAGGAGGCTTTCTCCAGGAAAGGCTCACAGCATAAGGGAGACAAGCCCCAAGCAAGGGAAAGCAGCAGTCACATGCACAGAATAAAGTTTTCCTTTTACAATCTGACATTATCTGCTTGCGATGAAATACAATTTATGCTATAATCTGGTTTAAGCATTAGGAAAACAAAAGCCCAAGCACACCTATTACATTGCTATCAAGAGGAAAATCCATATTATACAGGTGACAGGTTTTTCTAACAAAGCATTTAAAAGAGCAAAATATGGGAAATATGCTCCAAATCCTGGCAAAAAAAGGTTAAGGAATATAACAGGTAAAAGAGGAAGAAATATTAGCACACAACAGCATAAGCTAAGGTGCAAAGCGTGTTAATTAGTGTATTGTAATGGCTTCTGACAGTTTCACATAATGCCTTTTCATCAGCATACTGTTTCAATTACGCATTCTCCACTTCCCACATTAAAACCAGCTTCGCTACGATTTTTCACCTGCTGCTTCAGTATTAGGTTTAAGCCCTATGTCTTCCAAGAAAATAATTTTATTTTTCCTAAAGTTACTTACTGATTTCTTCAAGAAACACAAGGGAAAACATTCCTCTGCTCTGTGGAAGCAAAAAAGGAAAAGGGAGGGAAATACTAGAGTGTAGTCTACCTTGTTATCTCCGATACCACGATTCTCCATTCTGCACAAAGCCCTTGGTTAGAAGCAAATCATGCAGCTCAGAGGTGAAGCACACTGGAACAGACACCTAAGATCTGGACTAACTTTCCCCAAATAATGAATAAATGATCACAGACAGACAGATATGCTGAGTTGGAAGAAGGTACCCAGAAGGATCACAGAATCCAACTCCTGGCCCTGCACAGGATCATGAAACAGCCCCTTCTTCCCCCCCCGCCCATCCCCCATCTATTAAACTTGGAACCAAACATTAAGACAGATGTCTGGAAGTCTGATCTACTAACAACTAAAAGACTGATTTTGATATTTCATTACTAGTGACCAGATAGGGAAATATGTAACTCCTGATTTATTTTTTTTTTAAACTTGCGCCTTGAGGAATCACAAATAAGAAAATCTGAAACGAACACACAGCTAGGTCTAAATCCTTTCCAAACTTTAAAATGCTGGATTCGTTCATTAATGCCACGGAAACGAGGCACAGGGATGATGGAAGACTGCCTTGCTCCTCTGCTTGCAAGACCAAGCCCTTCCATGGTCCCTGTGCCTCAAGCACAGAGGCTGCGTTCTGCAGGCGGAGCGTGAACGGATTAAAGGAGCACAATTCCAAGGCAGATCCCTGCAGCCACACACAGGAGCGGGCTCTGACAGCAGACCTGGGCCATGATGAATGGGTCTCCTCCCACACACGCCTCTGAGCTCACTCTGGGGAGAGGCAGCCGCGGGAGGACGATGATTGCCTCCAGGAAACAATCTTTCCCATCCCAAGCTGAGCAGGACACACCCTATCTCCAGTCATGGTATGGCTGGAAGAATTTTTTCCATGCGCTCATAGGTCTCGCTGTTCCAACAAGTCTGGTACATTCTTCCTCCATCTACTGCTGAAAGGTGCCAGGAAACCTGTAAGGCAAGTTGGGGTTTTTAGCAGTGGCTCTGCTACTCCTCTGGTAGCTCTAGAGGTGCCCAGAGCCAAGATTTGGTGTTCAGGGCACAGGCAGAGCAGTCACACAGGGTAAACGGTCTTGGTCATTTAATGACAGTTTACTGCAGTCACCTTCAATACACCCACATTTTTAACCACTTCTCCACTCATTTTATGAAACAGTCACATAGTAAGGAAGCTCTTGACACAGAGACCCAAAACAGAAAATCCTTGAAATTTTCATGCAGCAACTCATCACCCAATTATTCCTCTTCCTTTCACATCTCACTGAATTTTAACAAGGAAAATGGCAGGGAGCTGAGAGGCAACTTTTTGGCCTGAATTCTATATTTGGTCAAAGTTTTAAATTCCTCTTCTCCTCTGCTCCCTCCCCCCCAGTACCATAATACTTTGAGCCCTTAATTCAAGTTTGTACAGCCAGAGTGACACTCCCAGGCAATGCAAATGCATACTTGGAGGTTTGACAGCAGCATCTTCCATCCAGCAACGCACCCATAAAGCAGCTGCAACCTTTTCTGAAGGCATTTGGATGCTTGCAGCAATCGTAGACTGCTGGAATGAATTTCCAACCCCAGGCACATTTTAAGCAAGAGTCTTCAGGCTCCCCAATGCCTTTCTGCTTTTTTTT
>VZTZ01002947.1:119709-190152 GCA_013400955.1 Drymodes brunneopygia | reverse complement strand
TTTTTTTTTTTTTTATTAATCTGAAGAATTATTTAATGGCCAGACTTTCCCACGTGCCTAGTACCGATGCACTCCTTCTGCAATCTCTCTGCAAAGGCTCCTAGTAAGACCTTAAATCAGCACTGGAGTGCTTAGAATTAGTATGTATTAACAGATTTAGGCAATGAAATTTTAAGCTACTGAAGCTTATTATTTTCATCCTCAAAATCTATTCATGTAAGTGCAGTCACCTTTTAATTCACAGCAGAAGATTTGAGATTTAAATGTAGGTTCACTTGAAGCGAGTTTAGCACACAGAAAGTGACAGGAGTTGGAATACAGCTCTTTTGTGAACTGAAGAAAAAGAGATGGAAGAATAGAAGCAGCAAACAAATTTCAAGACCTGCCAACCTTGTTAGATACTATGTTGAGAGCAGTAGGGATGAATGGGGACTTCCCACTTCTAAGCCTATCACAAACAAATGAAAATATATGCATGGTTTTGAATAAGGTATTTAGGAAGTGACAGATAAGTCTAAGGAAGGCACATTTGCTTTCCCTGCTGAGAAAATAACATATCTCAATAACACCACTTCCTTTCAAATTCCTTGGGACAACGAATCACTGAGGGCAATTTTAATTTATTTTGACTGTTTACTCTGTGTTGACAATTTGAATTGGTAGCTTCTGATATTCTGCTTCAGGAAGCAGTCTTAAACATGACAGCTCAGGCTGCAAGGAATTAATACCTTCAAAATTATATATCTCTTAACCAACTGTCTTTCTTCCCAGCTATTCCATCCTTAATTTCAGCATTTCGGCTTTGTATTTCTTTTGTTCAAAAGGACATCCCAGAATGTTATTCTTTCCATTGTTTCGGAATTACACACATGCATTAAACATGCTTGGGAAAGCCCAAAAAAATGAGAAGAAAAAGCAATTGTGAAATTATTTGACTGTCAAGAAATTGCTGTCCTCCAGAAAGATCTGTGCTCATTTATGTATTTGAGAAATTCCTTCTTCTTAGATTTCCCTTGTTTGAAGAACATGACCACATGCTCCATGAACATACACACTCAGTGCTATCCACAACATGGAAACAGATTTACACAGACAGCACATTTAACTCTACAGCAACCATTTCAACAGAAAGGGCACAAGTCAAGGTAAGGAAACCAATCTCTGATGCATAAGTATGGATTGTGACACCGCCACAACCTAACCATTTGTTGCTAAATGTCACAGGAAAACTTGCAAACTACATTAAGCTCCCCAAAAGGCTTTACAAGCAAGAATTCTCCGCCACCACTTTGTTCAGGTTGCTGAAATGACAACTTCAATAGAGGGCAAACTGAACTTTTTCTCATAGAAGGTCTCAAACAACAAGCAACATTCTGCCTCTCAAGCAAGAAATAACTTTTGTTTTTTTTAAATGGTCCCATTCCTTTCTCTAAATAGAAAAAGTACACCCTACTATTAGCTTCCTATTATCAAGTAACCTGAAACGTATAGGGATGTAAAATTAAAGCTCTCACAAAACTGACATAAGCTTCAAAAATCATTCCACATCACTTGAAGATTCCTGCTTCACTAAGTTTTATTGTTCTCCAGCCTAGTTAATCTTCTGATACGTAATGGTTATTGTTCCATGTATTTTGAAGGTTTATGCTTGAGCAAGAATGTGGGAATGGTTGTGTAGGTACCTCCAAAATCAATCCCATTAGGGCAGAGAAAAGATTGACGCCAAAACTCCCCTCTCACAAAGATAAAATGTAAATGCTCTACAGAAAGTGAAAACAGCTCCTCGGGGGATTGTTAGGAACTGGGCGAAAGAGCAAGGCGAACGTTTCGTTCCTCAAGCAGGGACTTGAAGGAAGAGAACTTGTGGGAAGAGCACAGCTCTGCCAGCACGGGCAGCACCAGGCACCACTGACCTTGCAGGCGCATGGAACGCCAGTGAAGTGAAAGGAAACAGATAAAAATCTGCGCCTATAAAGTATGTGCCATCTCTATTCCTTAAAGGATTTAATAAATTCCACAAGTCTCCAGGAACATAAAGATAAGCCAGCTGCTCATGAAGGGCAAAGCGCTATCAGTTTTCAAACCAGCTCTGCTGAGTTTAGGAAGGACTTCGGGGAGAAATGGCATTTAATAACATCTCTCGCTGCTCCTAAAACACAGAGCTGCTGCCTAAATGGAAGCCATAATTTAACCTTCTTCACTGCAGAACACTGTTCTCAAGAAAACATTTCAAAATGAAGAAGGAAAACCAATTTATTTGTCTCTTTCTCAGCTTGTTTGTTAGGACTGAACTCTCCATACGCTACAATTATGTTCTGAATGCATTAAGTATGACTGATACTCAGGAAAAAACCAGCAGTTTATATTAATGATCTGCCTTAATTTCTTTGATTTTCAAAATTTTCAATATAGGAAAATATGAAAATGTTAAGGGTGTTCAGCTGGAAGAGGAAATTAGAGAGATAAATATAACACAGCCTCTTTAATCCAAAATTTTTCTTTAAAATAAATTCCACTTTCAAGCTTCATTTACAATCTCATTTGCACAGAGTTGCCAATCCTGATTAGCCCGAATGAACTCCCTAAACATGAAGGTGAAATCTCCCAGACAGTGATATAGCAGGAGATTAGAACACCTGCAGATACCCAGTGTGCCACAAGAGACTTTCTTTTTACTTCAAATTACCCTCAAATGAATACCTTCAAACATAAATGTACAAAAGAAGGGATCTCACAATCCATGGTTAAACAGAAACCTTGCATTTCAAAGCTAAAGAAATGCAATCTGTTTGAGACCAAAAGCTAAGAGACAAAGAAATCTCTCTAGCTTTCAAAAACAGTGATCCTTTAAAAAGGGAGAAAAACATGATTTTTACCAAAGCCTCAAGACACTTATAATAGGAAGCAGTCATGAGTGATGTTACAGTAGGCAAGATAAAAAAATACTTGCCAGTGGAACACATAATTCCCCATGAAGACCCAAAACACAATCCTCTAGAAAGCCACAATTTCTTTACCAAAAACCCAAACAACTGATAATGTTAAAGATATTATGTATATTTTGAGACTGATTGCAAATGAAAACTCAGGTCATGAAAGTAAGAAATAAAGAAAGTAAGAAAGAATGATTTTCACACCCAGCAAATCATCACATGCCATCTATTCCAGTTGATTATGGCATTTATTTGGTCAAGTATTCACAAGTTAAAACTCCATGTGTTTAATCATAGTCTGGCCTGTTATAAAGCATTATGTCTTAAGACTTTATTTGATCAGAAGGCAAGCTTAGACTAGTTCTTGCAACTTTGAGAAACTGCAGTCAACCATTTCTCAATATCTGATAGGAAGGAAGAAGAAGAAATTAATTTTAAAATGGGTCTGGTTTGATCATTGATACACAAGCCATGTTTCAAGAGCTGCAATTGGTAAAAATGAAGGGGGATTCCCTGCACGTATGGAAGAGAGTATGGCACATAGCACACCTCATGCAGAAAAAAAAAGAAATGCCTTTTATCTTTTTAATTAATTTATTAAAAGAAGGTACGTAACAGATGAAAAATCAAACATCCATGAAAATACATAATAACAATACTGAGAGATCACCACTTGAAGTGACTGCACAAGTGCCGGAAAGAGGAAGGAAAGCTTGAAGAAGTGAAAAAACGCAGAGGTAGGAGAAGGATGATATACTTGCCAGGAGGAGCATGTAAAGAAGAAAGTGTAGTTAATTGGACACTGTTAATTGCATGCCTGCCGTTTTACCAGTTTGGAGGCTAAAGGTGCAAAATGTAATGGATGCTGGGCTTGGAGCCAAATCACAGCTCCTGATACTGAACATCCAGATACTGTAAGCCAATAGAGGTGCTTTTACGATTTAAAACACTGGCAGGTAAATATATTGCTATCCAAACATCAACAGCACATCCCCATTACAATTTCTCCAATAAAACACACAGTAATTCAAATGAGCTTTATCACTGCTTTGTATGAAGGAGGGCCTGAAGGTAAGAGTTAAATGCAAAGCTCTCTTTTTAAGAAACACATTGAATTCCTCTGCCACAGGCTGGGACAGACATTTGACTGGTTAGATAATATGGAAAAGTGAGGAAGCTGCGGGAGGGGAACAAACACTTGTTTTGCACATGAGACTAAAGGGGGCACTACCAAGAGCTGACCACTTTGGAAGCATTTATTTTAGAGCAGGGCTCAGTGCAACCAGCCCTGCCTAAAGCTTTCGCAGGTTTAAAGATACTGAATTCACCCCCTAAAAGCTAGGCAGATTAGGAAACCAGTCAGTCACCCTGCAGGGGTAGGTACATCAAAATCTCAGACTGCTGAAAAAACACAAGACAGAGACTTACCACACCTGCATCTAATAAGAATCACCACTTATTAAAAAAAATAGGATTCTTACAAGGAAGTAGATTAGGTAATGTGTTACAGAGCAATTGCTTATATAATTCTGATTCAAATCCAACACTGAATAGCAGTGACAGAAAATTATTAGCAAATTATGCCAGCTCAGTGGATTACTCAAACAACTCTAATACCCTCAGATTGTCCTCACTGGGTATCACTTCGATACAGAAGTCACTTCCACAGTTGGAATTAATTCAAAGAATACTTTGAAAGCACAGAATATTCCAAAAATGGAAAAAATTATGTTCCTTTCCTATTAAAAGACAGCCTAAGTCAGATTTGAAAACTTTCTCCTTCCCATTGTTGTCATGCCAGTCCTCGTGTCTACTGTGGGTTACGCACACGGAGGGGGATTTTTTATTTTTAAACAAGCACTTAAATTCTGCATCCCTGCAGGCACGAGGGTGACTCTGAGCTGTTTGGGAGGAGCAGTGGAACGAGCTCTGAAGCTACAACTCCTTCATATGCTACAGCCCAACACAACACAGCAAGCAGCATCACAACATGTGAAAAAGGCCAGAGCCCCCCAGCTCTTTCGTAGACGAGGTGAGGGTTTGTTCCACCTTAGAGGATTCCCCTTCAGAAATGCTGTGTCTGCCATACAGGGGATTTACTCATTTGTGCTGCCCTGATTTCTGATTCATGGTCATTGGGCCTCTAATATATCGTTACTAAAAAAAAAAGACCAAAGAAGCCCTCTCTCATTTTCAGCCTCACCCTCTGTGTATGATCACAAGGGATTCTCTGACCCATGAACTAACTGCTCTTTTTGACACAACCAGCTGGTAGAAAAGCTAAATAAAGCATTGTCTTAAATCAACAACAAAAAGACAAGGGAGAAAAAGAAAGGAAATCTTACTGTGGTTTTAGAGATCTTAAAGTGTTACAAGTTACTTTGACTGGACAAAAAGTATCTGGTGAAAGTAGAGAGAATCTCAGCTACTCCAACTGAAGCATTAAAGTTCCGCACAGAAAGAGGACTCGTGGATGTGTAGGTAGAAAAGGACATCATGTATCTGTGAGACTCAGAGACCTTCATCGTGGATCTTCTGCCTTTTCTCTGATGCCTTTGAATTCCCCACGGTGGGAAACCTGTATAATACAAGTTTTCTTTGCTTCTACCCTAATTATTCCCAAGCTAACACAGTGGTAGTCTTTAAGCAAGACAGGTAATAAATATTCTTTAACAATAAATCACAACAAGAGGGCAGTTTTTATGTCCTGTAAAAAACAAGCAAGAAGCAGGGATCTGGCAGTTCTGGAGGCTGTATTATCCTTCCTTTGGCTGGGGCCAAACATTCAAAGGCAAAACTCACTTTCACAAATTGCCTTTCTTTGCCAAGTGTAAGATTGTGATTTACAGTGACTTGTTTTCCATATTTGTTTTGTTCAATTCTTTGAAGTGAAGGAAATCCAACAATATCCATGGCTTCCCAGTCAATTTTGCTGCTAATGATTAGGGCTGTATTGCAACAAACTAATTTTAAATGAAGTCTTCCCTGGAACCATTTCTGTTTCATCTGGTGGACAAAAAAAGAAAAGTTGTTTTAAATAAGATTACACCTCTGACAGGATTACACCTGATGTAAATGCAGGCTTTTCCTTGAGTGAATTGTGATTTTCAAAACTGCAGCCTTTCAGAGTGTATTATATGACATTATTTTGTGTCCATGACACCTCTCAAAGTTGCAAGGGTTTTTTTTCCCCTCTCTGTGTCACATATAAATACGTGTGGAGCTTCCCCAGTTCTGCTGGAGGATTAAAATTGAATAATGCAGCCATTAAAACAAAAACACTTCAACAGAAATTGTTGTGTTCATAGGTACTTCAAACAGTCTTCTCTTGATGACCTGCTGTTTACAGTCCAGAAGACTGTGAGATATTTAAACAATATTCTTATTGTATTCTTACTTTCTCAAAACCAAACCACATGTTCCAATTCTAATGAAAACCTCATATAAAATTATACTGAAAGTGTAGTAAGAAAGTTGCAAAAAAAAAAAAAAAAGTGATCCAGACAGACATAAATATAATCAGATATCAAAGGGGTTATTTTTAGTGTTCAAAGCATTTCACATTTATGTGTTTATGTATTTATTTATTTATAAGCCTTGGAAAGCTACCAGCAATTTTATTGAAAAACTAAATAGGAAGCATACTTAGAAGAGTGCAGTGATGCTGAAACACATTTTCATGTTGAAACATTAAGATGGTCAAGCATTTCTCTGTCCATCTCTCAGACACATCACTAGGAAATACAAGAATTCAGACCACTGTGTTAAAGGGAATTCAGCATAACTCACTTTCCCAAGGAGCCAGAAGAGAGATTCATATCGTGACAAATAGCTAAGCAAGAGTATGTAAGAAGATGTAATTCAAAGTTGGTGACAGTTGTTTAATTAATAATTTCTTCTAGCTTCTTACTGCATAAATTGTATTACACAAATTACACATGGGCAGAAACAGCCATAAAAAGTTGACGTTGGGAGTACTAGATCTTTCATGAATACAGTTTCCTCCTAAACCTGGTCCTAGAACTATTATCAGTCCCTTGGAGTAATGCTGAGTCTTTTAAGTCACACTTTGGGCTTTCTGTTAACATTTCAAGACATCCAGAAATGTCTAAATCCCAGATCAGAGTGGCTGCTGTGCCCTGCAGATGATGGATTTCAAAGCTCCTCTGTATTCCCAGCAGTGAAACTTCAGTCCAGGTCCAGCAAGCTGAGAACCCTTTGCTGCAGCCATTAAAAACTTCTCCAAGTAGACTGTAAATGGCCAAAAATGAATGACATGCAGAATCCATTTGCTCTTATCAGCTAAGAATCTAGAAGATATTGCCATCTAGTCAGAGGAGAATAAATGGTACAACACTTGCAAGCCATGCAATGGTGTAAATAATCTGCAATCCTGGTTAGCTTGCACAGAGCTACAGACATACAGTAATGAAAATCTGTCCCCTCCATCACTTGCTTTGCCTTTTTTTGTGCTTGAAAAAGGTACAGAATCACTGACAACAACTCAAGAACCTTCATAAGCATCATCGACAACTCACAAATACCAAAAAGGGAAGGAATTAATCTGAGAATTATAAGAAATGAAAAAAAAAAAAACCAAAACCAAAAACAGTGTATCAGTGTATGTTTTTCAATTTGCATGACAAATCAAATGAAATTTAAAAAAAAAATCTGTGTGAAGGCAGCATTAAGAAAAGAGGGATTCTATCAGAAATCTAAAATAAAGAGGGAATTAATTTCTGGTGTTGAACTGCAACAACAGAGCCCCATGTGAATTTGATCCCCCTACTTGAGGGCAAAACATCTTGCATGATGTTCTCTTTTCACCAGTAGTGAAACAGCATCTTCAACATGTAAAATAATACCCATTTTATTTTGTTTTTACTATGTGATTAATCAGTATTTAGATTCCTTCCTACAGCAATTAAAACATTATGTATACCCTATAGTTTCACACCTGCTGTTTTCTTCCTAAAGAGAAATATTTCAAATGTTTGTCCTTAGTTTTCACCAAAAAAACCCCCAAGTACAGAGATCAAAACGTTACATGAAACAGCCTCAAAATTCCTCGGCTGGGTGAAACAAAGATCTTTTTAAAACCATTTTACATAACATTCTCAGCCTATCAACTTAAGCCTGGTCTAAAGCAATTACATACAGATAAAGAACTCACAAAACAGTCCTGTTTTTCGTCTGTATTATTACCTCAAAATACAATCAGAAAAAAGCCCAAAACTAAATTAGCAGCTTTAAACTGCAACAGAAAGGTTTGTGGGTGAGTGAAGGAGAACTCCAAAAAAAAAACCACAGCACCTTTCAGGTTCGTATTATTCCTTCTGCTTTATTTCAAAATAGTAGAAAGAAAATCCTTTTTTATTACTTATGATCTGATTACTTCCATTTGCAAATAATTCGTCATATTTTTGGCTGCCTAATGTGCAGATTCAGCACAGAAAGGAATTCCTATTCTTTGCTTTCAAGAAAGAAACTTAGGCTGTACTGTTTTTAAAACATTCCAGCTACAATCACATAATTATTATTATTAATCTGAAGAAATGATATGAAGGTAATGACCTCTGAGGGGCTCCAATTTTAAACCTTTTTGCTACCCTAGGGAGATGGAGGATCAGCAGTTAGTGCTCTAATTCAAGCCCCAAGCCTGTGCCAACACACTTTATAAGCTAAATCCAGGTTTGGGAGACAGGCTGCATATTTCTCAGAGACTAAACCAGCATAAATCACAGAGTGCCAACACACTATGAGGTTAATGTTGTGTTTTACTACAGTAAGCAATTTCTATCACCATTTAAAATGAGACAAGCAAAATTCAGGCAGACAAAATCTCATGCATCAAAGATTAATTTTCAAGTACTGAGCATTGGCTTTGGCTACTGAGGGAACATACTAGAGTGGGAGCAGCAACCACTGCACTTAAAGGAGTATAAATACCTCCATTCTAACCCCTTCTCCTTGTCAGCTGACTGGAGTGATGAGAATTTTGTTTATTTTTACTGCCACACATTGGACTTTTTCTTCTTTTTATTATTATTTGAGTAAAAAGGACCAACTATATCCAAGCATGGAGGAAATAAAAATATATTAGCCTTAAGGGGCACAACGCCCTGCTCCAGTGCCAACATACCTGAGCAATGACTCTATGCCACCACTGTGGAAAGGCAGATTCCGGCAAAATATTTTGCACCTAATTAGGAGTCATTTTAAATAGTACCTTGCACATAAATTAAGCATTAGGGAAGTGTTTACACCTTGTAACTCACTCTCTGTTCCATCCAAGGGGGTTTCCAGACAGTGCTGGATGCTGATTCCAAGCAACTGTGATAAACAGTGCTGTCTCCAAACACAGCACCCTGCAAACTCAGTTCTGTGACTGCTTTCAGTAACACTGAGAATCAGGCCATTGCAGAAGATGTAGCTGTCCAGAATTACAGAAGTAAGGCCAGGGAGGGAAATTCATGGCCTGCTATTACAGCGCATTAACACACCAGTTACGTGCCAGTGGTGGACCCAATTACTGAGCAAATGACTCAGGGCTCCTCTAAAATCTCTCAGTGCCCACTTCTGTCCGGGAGTTCAGCATTCAGTGACCACATTGTAGCAAGCAATGCCCAGAAGAGGAGGATTCAGATTTAGCAGCAAGGATCGATAGTAAAACGTTTCCTTTAGCCACACCATGTACATTTGTAACCAAACAGTTAGATGTGAAAGGACAGCTTCCAGCAGAGCATGCCATGAGTTAACCACAGCACGACACTGCAGAGAGCACTGACAACCACATGCTTGGGTCCATTCACAAATTAAATTTTAAAGAATCTATCCATTAAAAAAAATGTCTGTGAGCTAGGCTCAAATCCAAGGACAAAGACCACATACTCCTGTGATGGAAGATTTTTGCTGATTCATAACCTCTGGTAGCTACAGCGCTTTTTCCTTTTCTTCCCAAACTCATGACAAATCCTGCACAGGCTTGGAAGAGAAGGAAATGTCTGAACTTGTTTGGCTGAAGTTGATAAATGCATTCCCATCATCCCCAGGAGTGCTAACTTCTCCCTTTTTGTATGGGTGTGGGGTGTGGGAGGTGTACATAAAGAAGAGACAAGCCATAAAGCTTCACAGTAAAACCCTCTCTAAAATCTAAGGAGGTTTTAGGACCAAAGAAGTAATCAAGATTTCGCTTCCAACACATTCACAGTATGGGCATGCATGTGAGTGTTCATGGTGAATACAGCAGGTCATTAAGATGACCGGAGCCAATTAGATCAAATTAAAACACAATAAGGACACGACTGCACTTACTTTCAAAATGGTCATAAAATACATAATATGATCTTATAAAAAAAAAACCCTTTGAAACCCAGAAACCACTCAGAAGAAAAACACATAAATATGTGGTGAGTGGTTTTGTTAACTATAAAGAAAACCTTTCCCAAAGGAATCTGAAAAAGAAAAACATCTCTCAAGAAAAAGGGGTCCTGGACCTTTGATTAGTATTAATTTGCTCTAATTTTCAAACTGTTTTTAAGTTTATCAGCAATGATAAGGATTTAAAGGGATAGCAAAGAGCTGCTGCAGCTCAGCACTGCTTCAGGAAATCCCTGAGTTTTTCCAGCTACATATTGCTTTCCCAGGAGGTGTCATGCAGTTTGGGCAAATGGCTGACAATAATGTGTATTTCTACTCTTTATCTTAGTTGAGTAGCCTCACATTATTGAAATACTCTTTTCCTCCTGGAAAACTATCCTAACCTTTATGAGCTTATTTCCTCTTAATGATTGTGTCATCTCAGGCTGTACCTTTTTAGCTGAAATTTCATCAAACTTCAGCCAATTATGCATCAGTTGTGGGAGAAGATCAAGGATCTTGACCAACTGAGAGTTAGTGGCCAAGTCAGTCTTCTCTAAGGAATCCTGTTTTGTCCACATATTGTTCCCTTTTAGACCTTCCTTTCCAACTCCCAGACATATCTTACAATTCCCAGGCTTACCTCTTACCAGAATAAACACGGAGGTAGTAAACTGAACAACCATCAGTGCCACGCAGAGGAAAGCAACTCTCCAACCCTCACATAACAGAAATTTAGAATCATTTGAAACAAACCTTATGGATTATTTTATAAACAAGGTAATAAAAATAAGTAAACCAATTTCTTCGTAGAATCCTGGAAATCTGAAAAACATCCTTGAACATTATGCCCTGTTTTTCCAGGTCATATCTGTAGTGCAGCAGAGTTTTGGAGTTCCATTTCTGCATGAATCAACCTTTTAATTACAGCTCTGCAACTGATCTCCAAGAAAATAAGGAGAGATTTAAAAATCAGTACCATTACTGCCTTACTTTCAAATAATACCCTGCAAATATTCATCTTTTCAAGACTGGAAAGTATGTCCACATAACAGAAGCACGCTTTTTAATCTCTACTTTCTAATCTCCACTTTTTAATCTGATTAAACAAATTTAAAAGCTGATTCCTCCTACTGTGTTTAATACTAGCACTTCTCCTAACTACTTATTTCACAGCAGGAAACTGTCTCTGAGAGCACATTCACATTTATTACTCCAGGCTGATCTTGGACCAGAAGACTTGCTATATGTGCTATTTACTCAGGGACAGTGCTTAAAGTACTAAAAAT
Organism: Drymodes brunneopygia; assembly: GCA_013400955.1. Taxonomy (NCBI): domain Eukaryota; kingdom Metazoa; phylum Chordata; class Aves; order Passeriformes; family Petroicidae; genus Drymodes; species Drymodes brunneopygia. The sequence goes on along the minus strand of VZTZ01002947.1, from coordinate 178,571 downwards.
GTCAAGCAAACAGAAAAATTTATTCTAAATATTATAGATTTATTATGAACATAAACCATTGTATTAGAAACTGCCTAGCAAGGTGTCTCCACCAAAAGCCCACCTTTCAGATTTACTGATGGTTGGTTCTATCCCATATTAGAGGCTGTAAGGTTTTATTTTCCTAGCTTTAGGGGTTTTATTACCAGACATTTTTCAGAAAAAGGAAGAAATTGTTACTAGACTTGGTAACAATAGGAAAAAAAGTTAGTTTGGGGGTTCTTTCCTGCCTACATCAGGGTACCACATACCAGTGCTGTTTTTCAATTGTTTTTAGGCCCGTTAAATAGAATGGGACTCTATTTTCTAATGTGTCCTGACAGGGTCTTTTTTATAGTGAACCTCTGCAAGAAGATAACAATCCACAAAGCTGTTATGGACCCCCCGTTCCAGCCATAAACACAATTTACATCCAGACCATTTTCTGCCAGTAGAGCCAACTGAGACTATTAATCAAATGAGAAAGAAAACAAGCATTTGTAGAGCTTTAAACAGATCCTGTTCATCTGTTATTTAAAGCATGTCAGTACCAGAGTACTGCTCAATGTTTGAAGATCAGCTGCACAATATTTAGAATGAACTGTTCTTTAAAAGGAACAACAATATTTAACAGAAGTTAAATAATTGGTGATTGGTCTGGGACAGCATTAAAGGAAAGTATGTCAGAGCAAAAGGCACGGCCTTTTTCAGCCCTCCGGAGCACTATGGAAACTTGGGTGCCTGCAAAGGTGTTTGCTGAAAAACAACAATAGATGATATCAACCAAATTATGTATTCAGCAAATAACTTGGTTGGCATTTGGGGGGGCTTTGTGTAGGCTTTTGCAGTACAGGAGGCAGATGGTGATTACACCGATTTCTGTAAAACTGTACTGAATGTACATTAACTGGTAATTAGAAAACTCGACTCCCCTTCTATTTTCAAACAGAATACCTTTTGGCATAAAAAAGTGTGTACCTTGAAAAGTTCATAAAGAAACATCTCCAGGCCACAGACATGTTAACCTTGGTCTGTTCACATTATTACAATAAAGAGCTGAGGAAAATGATGAGCAATTTTATGTATTCTCTCCCTGAACATTTGCTGTTACTTGTGTATTTCACAAACTGATTTCTGACTCAGATGCACCAAGAACAAATCACAGAAAGCCAGCCTATACCCTAAATCTTTGCATTTTTTAGTCAGATATTAACTTTCAATTTTTTTCCACTGCAAGGAAGTTATTTGTCAGACCTGTTCTTATTTAACCTAAGTAAATACAGCAAAGTACTCAATAAAAATACAATAGATCATAATGGAGATGGCCAGAGTGGGTTTTATTTACCAACTACTACCATGCTAACAAAGAATACCTTCCCTTCAGTGCCAAACTTAATACCAGCTTCCTCCAAGTCATTTATAAAACAAAGCAATATGCTGCATGAATTTTGAATACTAAACCTTCTTTAATATGGAGTCCTTGCTGAAGCCCAAGTCCTGCATCATACAGCACACACAGGCTGCTGCATCCCAGAGCAGCCTTGCTGAATTCAGCAAACTGTTTCCAAGCAAAGCATTTCAGGTTCAAGAATTTGATATGGGAAAATCCCAGGGGTAGGAAATAAAGTTGGAACACTTTAGAATTCCGTTAAATAACAAAACAAAAAAAAACCCACCCAAAGCCAACAATTCATTATGCTAAGAAATGCATTTTATATTTACTATAATTGTCCAACTACAGTTACAAGAAGAAGAGAGACAACAGAATAAATAGCTCACTACTCAAAAAAAGTGTCAATTGGTTATTGTAGTTGGTCTCCTATACACAAACAGATCAATGAAAAGCAAACTGCTTGTGAAAGTTTGAAGTTAGCAGTCAACCATGACTTTCAGCAAATTGCTGGCACACCTCAACCTTGCCTCACAGCAGATCTGGATGGGAGAGTCTGGACCTCCTGTCACAGAGCTGCTTTCCTCACAGAAGTCAAATGCAAAAGAGTTCCCACAGTGAAACTGTCATGCTATTATGATAAAGTGACAGAGAGTGACATAAGATATCCAGTAGCTTTAGAGCTCTCTAAAATATGAAACCAGTCTTGACTGCTTGATCACTTTCAGATGGGTGGTTTAAATGGTACAATAATTTAATGAGCCTACAACCTAATGCTTGGAATGGAAAAAGGAAAAGAAAACAAGAAGTGATGAGAACACAAATACATTTTAAGGAAAAAAAGCTAAGAAATCAAGAGTTTTTAATTCTCAGCCTATGCATGTAAATTGTATGTTTCCCTCTCTGTGTCTGTTGCTGTTAAAGGTATCCCCTCCCCCTCTCATGTTGATGCATGAACAAATACAAATATATGTGGCTTTGATGCAATTTCAATTTCTAAGAATACTGATTAAGAAGAATATTGGTTTTTCCCCAAAGCCTGGTTACAGGCTTTATTTCCAACTTCAAGTGATAATGGGTTTTCTCATTGTTTTGTTTATTATTCCTACACGAAGAACAAAGATTTTCCTATGGCCTTCAAACAGGATCCCATTTTTCAAACCTAACGTAAGGAACCCCCTGAATTGCTGCCAAGATTTAAAGGGAGGTCACGCCTCAGACATGACCCTTCCTCTTTCTAACACATATCAGTTGCCTTGATACGTTGTAATTAATTTCTCTCCCTAAAATACATCGGAGTAATTCAGCACCTACTGCTGAGTGGCTTTTCTGTCCCTCCAGAGGTATTTTTTGGTTAAAGGGGAAGAATTAAACATCAAACATCCCCAGCAGACTAAATTACGATGTGTCATGCAATAATCCTATCCCTTTTAGGGGAATCTGGTGGAGATTTGGGCCATATACAAACCCAAGCCAACTGAATCTTCCTCAACAATTTCCCTGACCTCTAGCCAAATCAGCCTTTCATGAATGACCATTCCCATGTGGTAGAACTATGTATAAAAATAGCAGAGTTTTCCCACACACAGAAATGACCACTGGCAAGAAAATAATTGGAAGCTCATCATCATCATCATCATAGAAAGTGCAAAAAAATTCATGGAAAAACAATATTCTTGTCTACCTAAGATATTAAGGGCAACAGGAGCCTAGAGAGATACCTGCTACTGCAGCCAGCACTTGATTTTACATGCCAGTTAAGAGAGATCTAAATATTTTTCAATAAGCCATGTTCCTGCTGCAGCCTGCCTATCCAGAAAAAAAAAAGAAAATAAGAAGAGAGCTTGAATTCTAGTTATATGGAGTTTGCAATGCTTTCTTGGTATTTGTATCTTCAAGTCTTAATATACTATTCTATAAGATCCTAATTTGCAAAGGTTTCCTACCTTACATTCTCACATATAGACTGGCCAACCAATGTGCTGTCAACATGTTAGTGTTTCCCAAGACAAGCTCAACATCTACACAACACAGTCAAATAATCACATTCCTATTTGAAATAGAAGGAGAAATTTTGACAATTCCACTTTCAAAGTGCAAAAACTTTCCAGCGCTGAACCGCACTCTTGTCGAAAGCTAAAGTGTGACAGATGCCTTCACATTAATTGACAATCAGACACTACGTAGCAGCTGAAAACACAATACATCACTTTGATCCCCTGGGCCCTCAAAGTATTCACAATCAAGGAATCTGCATGAGGAGCATCAAATATGCAACATTTCCAAAAACTGTCTCCGCGGAACTTAAATATGATAATGTACATTTTGTTCATATTTCATAAAGCATTTCCAGTCCTTTATTATGCATATGAAAGGACAGGTTTTAGCTTGCAAAAAATAAACATCAAAGATGCTTTGTATTTAGAGACAGGTAAGTTTTCATCGGCTAACACAGGTGAAATAATCGTTTAGAAAAGCCTGATTTGCTTTGAGGGGAAGCCATTATTACAGAACATGCTTAATTAAGTCCCACTGCTAATTTTGTAAAATGAATACCCCGTTGAATTAGACAACGGGGAAATGAACCACGCACTCCAGCAACACATGCTGGCAACGAGAATGCTGAGGAAGGCTTGACTTACATTTTGCAGGGAGGTCGTATCCACAGGTGATTTTGGCCTGCCCGGTCTCACAGCCGCTCAGGTTGCGACACTCGGCCACCAAGCAGGGCCCGGCAGCTCGGTGTATGCAGCCATCCACTGCAAAACAAACCCAGACACCAGGATTTATTCAAAGACACTTTTTAGCCTGCCTTCACTCATGGTCATCAATATTTACTGCCCGTTTTTACACCCACGGCCCACACCGACTGATCTGCAAGTTGGTGTCTAAATATATACAATTCTTTCTTCTGACAGAATTGGTCGATGTGTTTTGCAAAAACATAATGTTTAATTGAAAAGCAGACATCAAGAAAAGGTGAAGTGGAATAAAAACTTCAATATTAGGAACAGATTGTACTGAAGGCTCTAAGAAATTAAGTAAACAAATTTGATGCCCAGCTAAATGCCAAACTCTCTTACACAACATACCTCTGATACTTCTACAATTGTGCAGGTCATTTAATATCACCATGCTCCTAATGCCTTATATAAAAATCCCAAGAAATAATGTTTATTAATTTGAAATATAAAAATACCTACTACTTTTGTCCTTTTAATTTTTTTTTTAATTTTTGCATTATTCATGCAATATTTTGGAGTTCATTAAAAAATAATTACTAAAGGTGGCAGTTGCAGCTAAGTATGCAAGAAAATTAGTAGAGTGCATAGATCTTATTACCCTCAGGAGCCAGCAAAAGAATAAAACAAGGCTGCTGGCACAGCAATTCTGCCCTCTCAACATGCAATCCAAGAAATCATTTACTGTAATTATAGCAAAAAGTCTGAGAAAAAGGATAGAAAATAATACAGGAAATACTGAATGCATGAACATATTAACTACAGTGAAGCCCTAATTCAGCAGCAGCTATGGAGCTCAACTAGAGGAAATGATCTTCACATAAACTACAATATCAACTCAAAAGGTAAAATAAGCTCAAGTATCAAAGCTCAACAAATACTTAAGGAGATAAGAAAGGAAGAGTTTGTATAAATATCATGTAAGATTTATTTCAGATTTAACCAGTTCTAAGTTAAAGCTGTGCCCTGCAGCATGTTTGAAGCAATTAAAGCAGAACAGGTTTGGAAAAGCCAAGGGGGGATGGGTTTTCAGGAGATGCCCATCACCTGGTCACAGCAGGAGCTGTGCAGCTTTCTGCAGGCTGACATTTGGGCCAGCCATGGCACTCAGTGCTCCCCCTGACCATGCAGAGCCCACTGCAGAGCAGGGAGAAAAGGGAAACTCCCTCACCCCGAGATGGTCCTTGAAGCCACCACGGGAACAATGGCAGTCCTTTCTATCTTAAGGCCATAACTGGTTTTAGAAGTTGTTGAGTATTTCCTGAAGTCAGGCATCCCCAAGTGGGGAGGCAGTTAACATCTACAAATGGATGAAACTGTCTTCTGCTCAGTGTTAAAAACCTGCTTGTCCTTCCTGAAGAGTTCTATACCAGATTTTATATTCAGGTGACACAGTAAAATAGGATAAGCAGTTCCTTGCAAGAGTCCATTACCCATCCTGGACACATTGTCCCTGATTTTCAAAATAGTTTTTTGTAGTACTTTATATTAGAAAAAGATAACTACAGGATCATGTGGTACTGCACTTCAATGAAATTTTCTAAACTTGTTTATTGAAAAGACCATGAATGCCAAGCCACCAGCTGTAAGCACATTGCACATTCTCTGTCCCAAGACACCAAGGCTTCTTATTCTACCTCAGCTGAACTTCTGTCTTTAACTCACCCAAAATCTCTGCTCAACAAACTCCAAGATGCTAATGAGAGAATAATGTTTTGTAACGTTGAGGGGAAGAAAGAATGTTTGAAATCTATCCTGTGCTTATAATACCCAATTTAATTGTTTTAACCTAATCACTAAATGCTTTTCCAAACCAACCAGGATGTGTTGAAACCTCAACTGTATTTTTATAAGCAGCACCACCACCATCTTTACCAACCTTAGCACTCCCTGAGACACCACCATAAAAACAGCACAGATGCTTAGGACTAACAGTTTCTCCATGATTCTTTACAATGACTCTTTTCTCCATGTTTCTTCTTCTCCAAGCAGTGCTCAGGAATACTGGACAAGGACTCAAGTCCATGCAAGGATTCGCTTGGTGACTGAGGAATCATTTCCAGCCCTGAGATCCTTCTGTCCCTACCAGTTCAGCACTGTCCTTTGAGCGCCGTCTGTGCAATGCTCAGCTCCTCTCTCAACGGCCTAAGCCAACCTCTTCTTCCTCAAACTCCACTCACTTTAGCACGAGTTCAGCTCAGAGCACAGCCAAACAACAGGACCTGCAGGAGGAAACCATTGCCACTTCTAAACCTGTGATGGATTAAAATGCCCAATATCAGCATTCCACGTGTTGGAACAGCTGTGATCACACAGGAGGTCCCAGTTCCCCACCTGTAACCCCTCCCATGTTGGAAGGGTGCTCTTAATGAAAATACACCTATGATAAAGATGGTCTATCAGGAGTTTCCTGATTCCACACATCTGTGCCCAGCCTTTATAGGCAAAGAAGCTCCAGAAGGATGAAAGAATAATTGAAAAAAAAATTGAATTCTTAACGGAGGAAAATCAATTCTATCACAACCAATCCTGACATATGACAAGGAAAATGGAAGACATCTGCCAAAAGAGAACAAGTAGACGTGCAAGCTTCCCTTATAAAGGTGGCACAAGAGAAAATGATTGAATACTCCAGACAGGCTTAGATGGAAAAGTAGAAATTAGCATTTGATATGCTTCAGTGACTGATGACATGGAAGAATGAAAGGCTGGGGGGGAGGCGAAGGGTGAGAACACCACCAATAAAATCAAAACCCAAAACCCAAACACCAAACCACCTGAAACTTTCATAATAACCTCTTTTTTCCTACCATACTTTATTAAATGCATGAACAGAGATTACCTCTGGTCTACGTATGCATTTGTTATTTCATAACTCAATAACTCATGCTAGAAATACTCTCTGTTTCCAATAATATATACACTTCAGAACATAAGTTTGGTAATTCTTAAAGCAAACCCCAAGCACTGAAATATATTGCCAAATATGAGCATTCTGCACAACACAATGTAAAAAAATGCAAAGGTAGAGTAGATTAACAAATCTAAATATGATTCTTCAGCCTCTGCTAAAACATGTCTTAGCTGCATTAATTAAGAAAAAAAAAAAAAGCACAGAACAGGCATGAACAAAATATTTCCATGAGATATTCTCTTTTCTGGAAGTGTGCACCAACTAGTAATGTCAGTGTACAAAGAGGCAAGCACTATTAGCAGGGAAACTTAGTGGAAATTACAGATAATGAAGACCTCAGGAGGGAAAAATGATGGTCAAAGGCACTTTGTGATTCTGTAATAATGAGGAAGAAATTTACATGATAATAATGGCATGCTGCCAAATTAACAGGAAAGTGAAGAACCCTTGATATATTGGTTTCAAATATTTCATCTGTATTTTCAGTTTTCAGTTTGCTCTATAGATGCTCATCTGCATTATTCCAAACAGATCTGGAAAACATTAAACCATATCCCAGTGCTCACTGTGCAACTGGCTGAAAAACCCAGTCAAATCTGATTTGGTGTCACATGACAGTGATAAGGAATTGGGCTTTATCACTGCTTTCTACAACCAATCAAAAATGTGATTTCACTCCTAAGCTCTCATTCTGCCTCACATTGCACCTTTTTTCCACAGGCTGCCTTCCTGCCCAGGTTTATGGAAATCAGACAGATTTGCTTTGGGTCATTTCTATACACCAATGACCTGCCATTTAAGAGCTATGGGAAAGATGTGGGAAAATCCCACAGGCAAAGCTGTCAATCATAACTGAAAGAAATCCCATCTCTGGTCTGCACACTGATCAATTGACAACACTTGAAGGTACTAAAGACAGGGTTTCTAACTATCCTTATAATACTGTGCTTCTTGAAACCAGTTTCAGGCTTATAAACCAAGCTGTTTTGAAGGATTTTTGAGAGCATTGAGTCCTGCCTGGAGCCACCAGTGAGGCTGCAAACACCCATGGGATGGTGGAAGAACACCCTCTTCTCTTCTGCCTCACATCCCAACAAACTGGCTGCCCCCAGTATGAGGTGCCACAAATGCTCAGAAATGCACACAACACTTCAGATTTTGGGTGACTGCAAAGGCTTAATGCAGGTCAAGCTGTCATTTGAAAAGTGACCCTGTTGCCCAGTGCCATCATGTGTGGAGAGCCCAAAAAACCTGGGTTTCTGTGTTTGTTGTTTCACCATGCTTGGGTGGACAAGTACAGAAGGGGCTTTTCAATTTTGAAGACCTACAAATATGAACTATGTTTTGAGGGCTGAAAAATGGCTCAAGGATCTTCAGATTCAATTAATCTCCATAGTTCAAGCTGTTCATGCTTGTGTAAAGCTATTAAAAGTAGTACTCTTATTTTACTTTTTTTCATGAAAAATAGTATTAGCTATTTCATTGCATGCTTCCATAAGTTTCAGGAGCCACTAGGGACAGCACTTTGTTCTCCCAACAATTCACCAGAAGCCATTAATGAAGAAAAACTGTTTTCAAAGCTACTGCAGTCAATGGCATTGGTTGCACAAAGAAGTCAGCTGAAAATAATTGCTTAAAATACATGAACAAAATCAGGTATAAAATAAAATAAAAATCCTATGCAAAAGGCCAGCATATTAATAAAAACATGTTAAACAAAAATAAGTCATCTTTGACACCATCTTTCTCCCTGTACACTGAAGGATGCTAACAGGTGAAATCCTTTCTTAATTAATTCATTGTTAAGCAATTGCATTTGTTCTCCAGAATTAAAGGGTTAAAGTTACATAGTAAAAAAAACTAGCTAATTTACTGTTATACAATATAGAATAAACCTATTTCTTAGAGAAAATCTCTTAAAATTGCAAATGAAGCAAAAGCACAGGAAACACAGAATTAAGGGTATCATGGGATGCTGCTTAAAAAAAAACAAAAAACCTCAGCAAAACTAGCCTTGCAGTGCAGATGGTAATAAAAAAGGATAAGGTAATCTAACACCGCAGCAAAAAAAATACAAACTCCTCCAGGAGTAATAAGGCCCAAATTTCTGTTGTGACCTTGTGTGCAAATCTGAATAAAGTGAAGCCACGATGTAAACAACATATGCAGATTTATTGTGTTACATTTCAAGAATCTATGTAGTCTTTTTTACCATAGTAATTCCTGTTCTCTGGTGATGCTTTTCCAGATTTTCATTTCCTGTCTTCAGTAGGAAATTCATGAGGTTTGCTTATTTAAGAAAGTCACCTGTGTTTGATGTATCTGCTCTCCCACATGGCAAATGCCACCAGTGCATGAAAGCAGGATAACGTCATTGGATCAGATGCACTGCTGGGGACAGAAGAGGAAACTGCTGTGTGCACCTTGTCACATCCCTGCTACACACACCCTCCGTCCTTGGGGACTTTCCAAAAATGCCCATTGCAAGGAAATGTGTGTGGCAACCAGAAGCAAAACAAACAAACAAACAAACAGACCCCACCACTCTCCTAAGAACCACCACTGAAGCCCCACGTAACAACCAAAGAACCCACTCCCAAGGAAACCCAGACTCATTCTGCTGAACTGGTAAAGCACCTCGGAAAAGTTCACTGGAATCAAATGCTGCCAAAGCTGCAACTGCACCTCTGAGACCAATGTCACGGGGAAATAAACCCTGCCCATCAAGAGACAACAGGCGCTGGCCTAATGATCAAAGGTGAGGATCTTAAAAAGATTATAACACAGATGCCACTCCACTGCTAGGAACAGCAGATTTTATCACTGGATGGCCTCTGCCATCGGGAAGTTTAACGAACTGAAGATTTTTAATCAAAGCACTCATTTACGGGTGGCCGACATAATTAATTTAAAAAATTTAGCAATTATACAGTATTTCCTGGCCAACAACTCAGAGTTTAAAAGCATGATCCTAAGCTTTATCCTTAAAATTCTCCATTTTAAACAGAAAAAGGACAGATGAACCATTTATTTTGAGATGGCTAGCTCCCTGGATTAGGTTCACATTTCATCACAGACAATCTATATTTGGAGTTCCTTAAACAGTCTTACTTTCAGAAACTCTTAGTGTGTACACCTGATTTAAGACCAAAATGAGACCAGCAAGATGCTAAAGTTACTGATTACCTAATGTGTCAATCTACATTCCCTGTACAGTGCCTTCTTTTCCTAAGAACCAACATTCTGGGGCTGCACAAGGCAGCTAGAATTACAACTGGGGATCCTCCCAGCTCCAACCAACCACGCTGCAGAGCAAGTTTAATGAAAAGTAATAATAAAACACAATAAAACCATTATTCCAGTATATACTGCAAGGAACAGAACTACTGGTAACAATGGCAGGTGTAAACCTTATTGTCAAGTCAGACATGGGAAACTTGTATTATAGAGTATTGTTTAGCTGAAATCCTATAAATTTAGCATTACAAACCACAAGTAATTGCCTGCCACGGTGAAAAGTACTGGGAATTAAATTTTAAAACCTACTGGTTGTTTTAAGAGAAGGTTGTCCTTATCTGGATGCAGTTCAGAGTCAAGCATAACAAAAGCAGATGAAATATTCAACATAATCAATGTCCTTGCCATAAACTGACAAAAAACCTGTATGGATAAAGAAATCAACAACAATTCAAAATAAAGCTCACCCACGGATCTGTTAAATTTTAAGTGTCCTACATTTATTGCACACAGCCAATTATTCTTACTTTGACAAAAACACAAACCAACAGGAAACTCGCAAATTTTGGCAGGTTTTTTATTTTGGTTAAATATCTCAGGATACCAGAAGTTCATATTAAAAATAAGCAAAACACCAAGTCAAAGTTGTCCTGTCATGCTAACAGTGATGATTGGCAAATTCCTTCCACAAACAACTAAACAATAAAGAAAGTGTACATTTTATCTCACACTTATGACATCATCTTTCGTAGTCTTCGAGCGCTCTGCTTCAGTTTTGTAGACTATAATGTAGAGCTGTAATGTCAATAGGATTCACACTTTTGTCAGCCCACTCAAGCAGCATAAGGGCTCAGAGAAACACGGGGCTGATAAACCTGTCTGAATGTCACACTTTTGGCAGGAAACAACAGTAGGAAAGGCTCCAATAGTGCTTTTCCAGTTTTTCCCAGTCCAAACTGCTGACATTAAGGCATGTGCAAAGGAGCCACTCACTTCCTTTTAATTGTGTTAGTGTTGAGACACCTGACATGCCACACTCTTTTCCAGATGGAAAGGAGACAGCTAAGCCCTAAATACCTCCCGGCAGCGAGCACAAAAACTGCTTGTTGTTGTTTACCAAGGAGGGAAGTGATAAGGCTGGAGAAATTCAGGCTACTCTGTTCTGTTAAACAAAGCTCGGCTCCCACTCCCCACAATTTCCCCCCCCAAGAGCTTCCCAAAACAACTATTAAGAAGGTGCAAGTTGTCTGAGGTGGCATCACCCTGAAGAAATGGGTCTGGCCACTCCAAAATCCTTTCCTCAGCCTCCTGGGCAGCCACGGTGCTTTGTTTCCAGCTGGACACTGCACAGATTGGAAAGACAACAAAGGTTGATCTACATTTCATTGCTAAGATGCCTACTTTGTCCTGGATTTTCATTCATGTTACTGTGCTATTACTAGAGGACTGTCATTCTTTCGTAAATATCCACATTATTGCCTTCAAAATCTCCCTGAAACCCTCTTTGCCACGATGGCCACTAAGCCACTGAAGATCACCAGGCTACACCATCATACCAAGCAATGTCTGGTGCATTGAACTATGGATTATTTTTCCTCCTGTGCTGTTCAGACACATTCAGTTAAAGTCTGAGAAAGGCTAAAGAACAACTATCTGATAATAGGACAAAAAGCATGTCTTCTAGGACAATGAAAATCCGATTTTGTTTTCAAAAAGTTGTTTACTGATGTTCTGATGTTGCAATAAAGAACACAGAAATGGACAAACTGGTACGATTTGCTGTCCATCTGTCTCAGCAACCTATGCCACTTGATGGCCAAAGAAAATGCTTAAAAGAAGAGGGCAACATCAGTAAAAGAAATTACCAGGGATTCCACAGCACAGGAAAATCACAAACGTGAGATAGATGTCTTTTCTGTATGACTATGGCCTTGCTTTTTATCTTGTGGTTTTGGCATTTTTTGGTTTGGTTTGGTTTGGGGTTTTTTTTTGTTTTGGGCTGAGTTTTTTTTGTGAGCGTTTTGTAAGTGTCTCAGACTCAAATAAGCTTTTGAATTTGTATCTTCCAATTTTATGTAGTCTTCTGTGTAATGCAGACAAGGAAATTAATACCGCTGGTTATTCTGAGTGAAGGCATATTGCTAACCTAGAAAAGAGAATGAAAATAGAAAAATTTTTTATAATCCTTAAGGATGTTTTTTGTTTGGGGGCTTTTTTCCCCTCATTTACAACGCACACAGACCAGTGCAAGTTCTTCTCTGTTGTTTGATGTCTGTTTTTCTTTGGATTTTTTGTAATACATCTCTGTAGGTTTCAGCATTTTAGAGCTGGGCACAAAAAGACAGGAGATTGCAATGGTGTGCTCTAATACTTCCAAATGTTTCAAAAATACCAAGTGCATGGGCTGGTCAAAGCAGATGAATTGCATTAAGCCAGAATAGGCATTTGCATATTTGGAGTACAGTTATTAAGCAGTCATCATGCAGTGATTATACAAATTTATTCGCTACGATCAGCCAGCAGTTGACAGGCACAGGTCAAGGATTTAGACGGAGCAGGCTATCAAGTAATAATTGCAAAATGACTGTGAAAAAGGGAGCCTTGGAACAGCGATGCATCCTCACAGCCCAAAAGGCTGCTGAAGTGACATTCCAGAGAATTTTAAAGGTATAGTGAATTTTTTTTTTAAAAAAAAAAAGGATAATGTCAACCACTCTTTCCCCACAAAAATGCAAGTGATATAAGTGACAGAAGTGACAGAAGCCCTTCTTGACAGAGAACATGGAAGGAAGACATTCTCGCAATAGGTCTTTGCAGATTTGAAGCCTGAGGGCTTCCATAAGGAAATATGACTTCTAATTAAATATAACTAATCCAGACATGGGAGAAGGTGATTTTTCTCTTTAGCCATAGGGTGCACCAAGCACCAGAAGACTATACATCATTGCTGGAATGAAAGAATATATTAAAGCTCCTAAGAAAGCCTGGGAGAAGACTGAGCCCAAGCCAGACAAAGGAGCTACGTGGTGCAAGGTGAACAGCTTCACTTCCCTGAAAAATCTTTCAAAAGAAAGGTGGGCAGGTCTGCCAAGAAATAGCTTTGATGATTTACAGCTTCAAATATTACATTCTAGACAATTTTTGCAAGCAATTTGATTGCTTGTTTTTAAGAGCCATCTCTTCCCTTCCCCTCTAACCCAATACAGGTTTAGTTTGACTGTGCACCAACTGCGAGAGGGAGGGAGAGGGTGAAGAAAGTACCAGAGGAAAGGTCAGTCACAGAAGCAAAGTACATTCAGTGCTGGGCATACTTCAAAAGAGACCTAAAAAAACCACGGGGATAGCAGGAACTCTGAATTAGGGCAGCAGCTGGAATGTACAAAGGAGTAAGACTGAGCATCAACAAAGGAGATCCTCTCTGGCTCGCAGCAAGGCTTAACAGGCTACAGGAAAACTCCAAGTTATTTACTGAGGAGCAGCTGGTTTTCTTATTTCCTGGACCATTTTCACTTGTGCTAATTTACTTTTACTGTGAACTACTGAAGGGAGAAAACTTGGTTGACATACTTCTCAGTCTGCAATCACAGAAACATCCTCTCAATTTGGAGTGCTGTTTCAAACCAGATTAATTAACAGTATTAATTATACAAAAATTGCCTTGCAATAGGTAAATCCAATTGAACACATTACAATGTATTCTAATGGAATAAATACAAGGAAAGAAAAAGGTAAACACTAGATTAACCAGAAAATGATGTATGAACAAGGTTCTTTCAGACAGCGTTTTAACACAAGCCTGAGAAGTAATTACCCACAAAAACAAATATTCTCAAATATTCTTTCCTTTGATTGAGAGGCTGTGACAAATCGTGTGTGCAACACAATCAAGACAAAGATAACTTAAAAAAATCTTGCCAAAAGATAACTTACAAGATCTAGGACACACTCAACATTTAGCAATGCTGAAATATCAGCCGTTTTTCAGCCACATGCAAAAATATCACACACACTGAGTACAACTTGCTCTATAAACCCAGTATTGTATCCTGATACAGACTCACACTGCAAATCAAATGAAGAATAGAAACTATTTACTTGCACTAGTATGTTGGACAGCATTGCAGAAACTGACAAATCTATAAAAAATATTAGATCCATATCTCAATCTATAAAAAACCACAACCTTCACACATAATTAACTGTATCTGCAGTATGGGGGCAAGCTGCCATCATCAGACCATGCCTTCCTTTTTCACTCCTGGACAGATTGTGTCTGACAGCAAAGCTCTGTTTCCAAGGTAAATGGAAAAGCCTTATACTAACTTTAGATATATTCAGATATATTCAAAATTATCAAATAGAAATTAGTGACAGAATAACCACAAATAAAAGGAAAAGGAACAAAACCCCTTGCGTGTCTATTTATTCATTTAATGTCAGAAATAAAAACAAGACAATGGCAAAGCTTGAGATAACATGCCTTCCACATTGGCCACTTTACTTGGGGGTTACTTGCAGTGCAATCACTTCTGACTGAAATATAAAAACCCAAGAAGGGCACAGAGCCTGATAAGAGCAAGCAACCTTTGGCGTTAATGAAAGACTGATTCCAAAAGTTGCATGGGGAGCTTCTCTGAGCTGTTCCCTGCCCAGCCCTCCACAGGGCCACACCACAACAGCTTGTTTAATCAAGTCCCACACAAGCTTTTTTGACCTACAAAAAAGGTAAACCTGTAATTAATGAACTTATTACTTATCTGAGCTGCCTGCAACCCTCCTTACGCTCCATGAGTTGTGGGAAGGGAAATTAAAGTACTAAGCACAGCTTAAATTTACAATCTAATAGTTTTCAAGTAAGAAACAAGACATCCCACACAGATGGCTATATTTACCAGTTCGGTAATTCTGGTAATTCCCTCCCAAATAACTTTATGTTTGTCCTAAAACACCATTAAAGCACAGATAAGGAACAGAAGAACTAAAGAGCTGGTTAATCTGTGTAGCATCATTATGTATTATTTAGTTTAATATCTTCTTGTAGTAAATACAAAATCATTATGCCATTTTCTTCAAGAGAACATTGTAGTAAATTTGATGTTGCAACAGAACCATTAAAGTATAATAGTGTACACAGAAAAATTCTACTGATTAGCAAACAAAAATATGTAATTATAGCCACAGTGTGGGACTCAGTTGGCTGGTGTTTTATTGCATACTGTTCTGTAAGGCTACTTTGCTGCCAAAAATAATGAGGAAAATACTGAGTTGCTAGTTCCAGTCGTACTAGAGGTTTTTGTCTTGATTTTACTGACATTTATAAAGCGATTGTCACATGTAACAAACAAGTCACATTGGCAGCACTGTGAGCTGCAGCCTGCAGTGATTAACGAGTAAACAGCATCAATTCCATAGCAACGTTCCACGGATATGGATCAATATTAACTGATTTCTTAAGAGGCAATTCTGAACAACACTTCGGCCAAAGCATCTCAAGTGCTCTGCAGTTTGAGCAATATTAATGCAATAATACAAGAGCACTGAGACATGGCTCTAAAATGAAAAAGCAGCTCAACATTAGCCCATAAAAGCTGTAGTAAACACGTTCAGGTGTGCATGTTTCCAATGAATAGAAATACAGTTTTAAAACAAAATACATATAACCATGAGTAGAAAGACTGAACAATATATATCCTGCAATATTTGGTATTGTACTTAAGCCTCCAGATTTTATTTTCCAGCTTTCATTACAGGGAGGAGAGGGAATGAGATGCATTTGTAGCGTTGTACAAAAAAGATGGTGCCAGTTTAAAAAACTTGCAGAGAAATTAAAATCACAGAGTCAATCAGTTTCTGAAAAGTTATAATGTTCACGTCAGAGGCATTAAATTTACTGAGTTTTTAACCATAGGCAGTTCCTATCTAAACTGCAGCCTGATAGCATTAGAAAGGAGCAACCACTCCAATATGATGCAGTGAGAGGACAGGTAACACAGGCTGAAGATACCCAAGCTCCAAAGACTGCAACAGTGATGAACCCTGGGAATTAATCCCTCTCCAAGCTTGGCCTCCTTTCTGGAAACATTTATAGCACAAAATCTTTACCCATTTTTAGAAAAAGAAAAAAAAAATCTTAATGGTTTGTCAGTGGTGTCAAACACAGAATAAAGTTCATCATAATTCTTAGTCTTAATCCACCCACTCTCAGAAAACACACTTTTAAAAACAGCTTCGCCTACGTAATTTCATAGTAGTCAAAGGCTTGCAAATAGCAAGTTGTATGCTGGATTATGAGAAGAGAGTTTGGTGAATTGGGCAAGGCATTGTTAACAGCCATCTATACAAAGGGGATATTAAGACTCATCTGCATTTTTCTATTAAAATTTACCACTTTGGGTACATCTTCATAAGCAAATACAGAGGACCAATAAGAGCACACCTGCGGAGTGAAACAGCTGGTGGTGAGAACCTGTTGTATAAATACTATACACAGTTCAGGTGCTTTTTGATGGTGGAGAGGGTTTTTGTTTGTTTGAGGGTTTTATTTATTTTTATTTTGAGCTAGGTGTTGTCTGGTCCTAGGGCTGAATGCCAGTTTTCCAGGGGAACACATTAGGGACACATTTTCCATTCTATTTTTACCAAAAAGAAACCCAGTTCACGTGCTCCAAGATACATGATAATGCTAAATACCAAAGTATTTAGCCACGGGACATGGGAATTTCCTTCAAAAGCACATGCTAGGCCCTAACTACAAAAAACAAGGTACCTTGAACTGGTTTGAGTCGAAATTTATTTGACTTTTTCAGGATTTTTAGCCATGCCTGAGTTAGTGTACCTGCAAATAAAGGGGGAATGCCCCACGCTCCAATAAAACAAATCTTTACATTTTCAAAGCAGCAGTTTGGTACTGAGCCCCACGACCTGCATGAATCAAAGTTCAAAAGATCAAAGTAACAGCTCACATCAAACTCAAGCTCTGTATCAGCCACGCACAGAAGTCAGCGTGATAGGATATCCATCCCTTAAGGTTCTAGTTGTAAACAGGCACTAACAAACAACTGAGCAATGGCAGAACAAAAACATCCAGCAGCCACCCCAGGGTACAGGCATAAACAAGCCCTGTCTTACAATGACTAATATACTCTGCTTGCAGTGCTGATGTTAAGGATGAAGCATCAGGAACCAGTGAGACTGAGGGCAGCACAGACAAACTCAGAGCATCAAGAAGACTAACACAAATAACCTAATCCTATGGTTCTGGTTACTTCTGATGGGGAGATGGAGAAAAGTAATCCTTCCCCACCTTCACAATATTATACACAACATTTCACGTAGCAAAGTCCCTGTGAAATACCCGTCTCAGGTCAAACTAAGAGCAACGTGTGAATATGCTGAGGAAACATTTTACGAGACCATCTGCAGAAGACCAAGGGTTAACTTTCAGTCCCAGACCATAAATATTCCCTGTATCCCAGTATTACCAGCATCACACTGTAAAGACAAGCTGATCATGGTCCTATGGAAAGATGGAAAGTCTTTCACTCTGATAAAGGGATATCTTCGATTTACAAGTTTTAATATCAATGATGCCTTTCATTTTCAACACATATGCTTTCAGAGAGTCAGAGAATAAATTAGGCTGGATTGGATCCTTAAGGGTATGCAGTCCCTCTCCCTGCTCAGGTTCCCTTTACAAAGCAAACGCGTGGTTGAACTAGATCTGCCTTCCATCCTTCTGAAGTCATGAAAAACTACAGAAAAAGTTGAAGAGCTGTTCCACCATCTAAACTCTGTTTATTGTTTTTATTTTTACTAATTATGTTTATGCTCCAGGGTAAAACAACACCCAACACCTACGTGTTATTGAAAATGAATGCTTTTCAATTATTAAGATAGAAGAACGAAAGCTAAACAATAACTGGCACAAAAGGCTCAGGCAAAAACAGTCCCAAGACGACACCTATCCAGTCTGGCAAGGCGCCCATTTGTGGTGATAGCAAGAACCACAAAAAAATAGGCGCAGCTAAAGCATTAAGGAGGATGAAAGGTCTAAGCTGACAGCAAATACAAACCAGATCTGAACTCTCCCATCAGACTCTGTTTGGGGAGGCCAGGCTATTATTTGTTATCTGAGCACTGAGGTATGCACAACATGGGCAGGCACTGCCGGCACCAGGATGAGCCCAAAGAGCCTTAATGAAGGACAGTCTGAAGCCTCAAATCTCTCTCTGGGTAACATGGTGAGAGACAAGAGAGAAAGGGGTGGCTTTCTGCACAGCCTTCAGCAGAAACCCAGGGCTCTCATTTATTTTTCTCACATCTAGATCTTCTTCTTAATTTTGCTCTTCCTTTTCGACAACAAGGTTTTATTTATAACTATCTCTTCTAATTAGAAGACCAACTTCCTGATCTCTTGACCTATTGCACAATATGATTTTAATTAGTTCACACTGACATGCAAGGCCTGGAGTTTAAGTATTGCTTTGCCTGAACAAACCTATTTCCCCATCGAAAGTCCTTACATAAAACATCCCAAGAAAAGATATTTTAAAACATTTTTAAAAATATTATTATACAAAATTCAGTGAAATAATGTTATAAAGAGTGATGTCCATGACTTTCTGAAAGATAATTTTCTCTGTTGAAATACACCTCATTCATTATTCTTTTTTAATAAAAAGCATTTTTTAATTGAGTACCAATAGATCATTCCTTCTCAATTAATGTCTTATGTGCACATCAGCACAGATACAGATATTACAAGAATATTTGTTTCGAACAGCTTTTTTATCAGAGAATTTTATGTATTCTGTAAAGGAGATGGACAACAAATGGGAAAACACAGCAAGGGAAACTCAGGGTAAAATGATGGGTAGTATTTCCAATATTTTCCAGTATTTCCAATGTTAAGACCTTCCTTGCAGCTCCAGAAAGCCCCAGATCTCCTGTCTCCCCTTCACTCACTTCACACTCAGTTCTTCCACATCTCCAACCTGGACTTTTGCGAGTTGCTGGCCAGGTAAAAGTCACATGAGCTAAAGTGAATCTGAAGTACACCAGCCATATGATTCCAACAAAATATCTAATGGTAGAGTCTCCTTGGATTGCCCCAGCTTAACAGAGGCTTTAGCTTCTCCCTGGACATCAGTTCTTTGAAACATTATCGAAATCTGCTTGTTTTGAAACTTGCAACTCTCTATCAAACACATCTGCAAATAACCTTTAGATTAAATAAGGTGTTGGGAATTAATAGTAGGTAGCAGACAGAACAAGGAAACCAGAGTAGGAGTGTTTCAAAATCTGCAGACTGCTTACATAGGATGGGGCATAAGCAAAGCACAAATTGATACTATCATGTACTTCCTTTCCAGTTGGACAAGAAATCCCTGACAAAACTCTCTCGGGCTTCAAGGACTCCCAGGTTGCACTACAGCAATCTGCCCATCTGTGAATGAGTAAGAGAAGTCTGTGCACCTGTGGTCAGGACACTCATGAAACACAGGAAAGATCATGGAGGTGACTGATGGGATGACTCAGAGAACATCAGGGCTTGAACTTCCACCTCTACCATTTATTGGTGGAATATCGACCATCATTCCATCTGAACGTTTTTCTCCTGTTCAGCAGATCCCCTATCAATGAGATGAGTTAGTGTTGCAAGTCTGCCTACTTGAAAGCAACAAAATGGCTCTGTGAGACAGCATTTGCACTTCTGTTAGAGCCAGAGTTAATCGTTGTGAAACTACTGATGTTCCCTTGATATTTTAAATAGATACCCCAGAAAAGTACAGAATAAAAAGTGACAGGAAAAGAAGTTTCGATAGCCATGCTCAATCTTTCTCTTCTATTATTCATTAAGCTGCAGGTTTTAAGGGAGAACGCAGTTGTTAGGGTTTCTCAGAGAAACCTGGCCTAATTAAGTTTTAATTCCAGCAAATCAGGAGGTATACTTTGTTCCTGTCAAACACAGAGACACATTTAAGCAGTATTTCCCAAAAAAACCAACGTTCCTTGGTAATTCCACAATGGATTTAGTCCAAAATTTGGCACCATCTGTATATCATAAAAGGTCTTTGTGATTCAGGAGTCCAACCAGCCTCTTTGTCTATAAGACTTTGGCCACATCTGCCTCCAGAATTCTGTGAACAATCAAAAATCATTGCAGAACAGCTCCAAAAGAGCCCCTTCCTTCCTCTTAAACCTCTTTCTACTTATTGGCTTCAGGCTATGCTTAAACTTAAAATGATGCAGCAGTGCTTTAATAGTAACATTATATATCCACATAACCGAGGGTTCAATGCTTTTGAACATCAAAAATCAGAGGGACTGCAGCAGGAGGGAGGGAGATGTGCAGAGATTCATATGTAAAGCTTTTTGTAGAGTACCAGTGCTAGGAGGAGCCAGAAGACCGAGTAGCCAGTGTCACTATTCTCATTTCCATGGATGAGTTCCTAAATTAACCTCAAGGACAAAATAAATCACTCCCACAATGCTGTGGACAGCAAGGAGAGCAATTTCTTGCAATACACAAGATCCCTTAACTGAGATGAAAGCTCCTCCCTTATTGCCATTGGTCTCTTTAATGGTCCTTTCTAAACACATTCTGGTCTTGAGCTTTGTGAAAGAGTTAAAACCCAAGCCTTGCTAAAACACACTCAAAAATAATGCATGCACGGGCACAGCCATCACTACAGCCAATTAGGTATTCATGGCCCTGCTCCCATTCCTGCTGCAGGAGGTGTGATTGTTGTACTTTGTCCCCAGTTCTCGCGCTCCATTTCCTTACGCTAGGCCAGACACCGCTCCACCACACACCAAAACAAAACCTGCCACAATGCAAAGCACAAATGGATTTACACCGTACCAAAAAAAAGGCATGATTTTTAAAAAAAAACCCCAAACTGGATACAATACACATGAGGCATCACAGAAGGTAAATGTGGATCTCTGAAAGGTCTCTTCATAAATGAGGATTCTGGGAGCCTTCTCCGCTGGATGCAGAGACGCCTGGGTGAACGCACAAAGCACCACAGGAACTGCAGAGCTCCTGTTCCTTGGCTCAGGTATGGGAAAACAACAATTAAGCTTCTGTCAAACATATTCTTTTTTCAACTAGCAAACAAATTCTTTCTAAATACCTCTGCTGCCAACGTCTCTCTCGCATGTATAATTATGTAGTCTTTCTTGAAACACTACAAACAGTCAAACAGCATTGTTAAATAACTAAATGTGTTTTCTCTATCTTACTTTTGATTATTCAACATTAGCACATAAATTGACAGTTATTAAGTAAATGATAAATGTTATCTATTCATACAAAAAGTGCTTTACTGAATCAAAACCATTAACAGTTCCCAAGAGTATAAATGTAATTCCTTTCTACTACTGAAAAGAAAAGCTACCAAAAAAAATTAGAAAAAGAAGAGATGTTATTACACGCAGGAACATATGCAGACATTCCCCAGAAGAGGCAAGTAACAGATCTGACTGAACACAGTACAGCTTAAAAATCATTGTAAAAGGAATTCAATGTGTGTAAGATCAGAAAACATGAAATTTGATTTCTTTTCCTTATGCTTCAGACCTTCTGTTATGTTTCTAATCAATTTTACCAAGCTGAAGAAATACTACAAATTTTAAACATAAATCTACAATTGTACTTTTTTTTTTGCTACATAATATGTATCCTTTGTCAAGCACAACGATCACATTAAAGAATGGGAACATAACATAAAGTTATTTGTGTTCAAATGCTTCATCCAGCTCAGAAGGTTCAGAAACATGGCAGAAAATGGAAGGAAAGATTTTGGAAATTCTTCCAGGACAGGTATTGGTGACTTAAAGTTACAATCCAGAAGATGTCCCATATTCCCCTGCCTTTTCAAAGGGTGTTGCTCTGACATCTGCCAGGGAAAGGAATTGAAAATATGCTGTGAAAGGACGGGCTTTGTTTTTCTGCTTGGAGAAAAGCACAACTCCTTGTAGCTGTAAGATGTCCCTGGCCCTTTGGATGACTTCTTGACTTAGCAACACTAGAGTTTACAAAACGCCCACCAGCAAAAACAGCAAAACCACAGAGAAAACCTTTTGTGCTGGTTTTCCTCCATCACACTTTTCAAGCAAATGAGTGATGCGAGGTCTCAAATCTTGGAGTGAATATCCTACAAGTGTATGGTTTTCCCTAAGAAAGGAAACAGAGGTACTTCTGGCTAGTGAGACAGGAAATGTATAAATCCCATCCCACTTTCTTGTTTAGGGAGTTTAATAAAGCAGCCCTGTATTGTGGCACACCAATATATTTTGGCAGCATTTGGAGAGATAGCACCTCCTGAGCTGTGAGTACCACATTTTACTGCACCCTGTCAGGTTAGATAAAAGCTGTTTGCAACTTTTATATTTTTCCTAGACAGAAGAGTTATACAATTTTGCCAAGAAGCTTTAGGACCATACAGGGTAGCCCATCACTACTGCAAGCAATTTTTTAAGATTCTATTTCTCCCTCTGTCTAAAAGGTGTTCTGGCAACTCTACAAACGTTCGAGAAAGCACCATGTTCTCCAGCTACCCTGCAACACACATTGAGACAGGCCTTTAGAGAGCCTGACTTTGGAGACTGACCTCTTACAATTTCTTAAACAGTTTATAAAAGAACCTTCCTATGAAATGATTTCTTTTTTTCAGTTTCACAGTTAGAGAACAAACATTCTTTAAAAATCAAGCTCCTTCCTCCAAAACTAGTCCTAAAGGAGTAAGGTACAAAGTAGAAGGAACAGGGGAAGTAAGAGCACACAGTAAGTATGTCAATTATTTCACTGTGCTAAATATGACTGGAGAGAAACTTCAGCTAATAGCAGGCTGATTATTCCAGTAGGGCCACTTAGTAGCAGTGATGAAAAGATAACACTTGTTTAACTGGTGTTTGTAAAGTACTTTACATTCCTCAGATAGAAGAACTATAGATACACCAAACACCATCATCATTACACCGGCTGCCACTCTGACTTCTGTAAATAATTAAAGGCAGTGACATTATTCTGGGCAAGCATATCGTAATGTAACATCTGGGGATGGGAGGAGCACACATGACCAACTCCTGCCTCCTATATTTTATGCATGAGGAGGAATAATTTATCGCGTGGTCGGAGCACGGCCGCCAAGAGGAACAGCTTGGAGCTGCTGATGCTTCCTGGAGAGACTCTGGAGTTCCTCTTGGGAAGGCAAGAAGGGATCAATAAGCGTGAGAGGCAAGCTGCAATGATATGTATGGGTCGACTCCCCAAGCAGTCTTGCTTTTAAAGAAATTTGTTTTGTTTACTTTGTTGGAAACTCTTAAAAACATCTTCCAGTCCAGTGCTCAATACCTTTAGGGCACAATTACACTTTTACCAGAAGCACTAATTAATTTTAATTATGCCTTCTGACAAATATTTTGTACACAGTGTAATACAGGTATGTTTTATTAATCCAGGAATTTAAGATTTTACATTAGGAAAAAAAAACCCCCATCAGTTCTATTATAACAACAGTAATTACAGTAGGAAAGATACAAAACATGCAACACAAAATGTGCAAAACTCTGGATTTCCAAGTAGGGAGGTAACTTTCTGCAACTTGTTTTTCAGATCACTTACAGTAAACACAATTTAAATGGACTTGGTTTTGCCCAAATTATTTTTGCTGCTCATCTATCAGATAAGAGGCAACAGTAGCATACAGTGGCAATAATAATGGTGCAGTGAAAATGGAATGGCATGAAGAATAAGCCTGTTCCAGCACAGAGGAGACAGACAGAGAAGTTTGGTGATGCTTTAGTTATGGGAGATGGCCATTATTTTCAACGGTGAGGTGATTCATTAAATGGTCTTGGGCAGACAAGTCTGTCAATACTGGAACAAAGCTACATACAAACCCATCATTTTAATTAAGGACCTAGAGGATGGCCAGTGAGTTAATGCCTATTAAATCACATCCAAAGAATGTCCTTATTTCATCTGACATGTGTTTTCTTACAGACTCTCAGAGGAGGAATGCTAAATGTAATGATAAAATGTTTTCTGTCTTTCTGTGTAGGAAGAGATTACCAGCAAGGCAGGAATTAACTTCCACTGGATAATCACTGTACAGTAGCTAATTTTATAAGGTACACATGTGGCTGTATTTCCCTTAAATATATATTTAATTCAACTAGAAATTCTAATATCAAAATGCTGCTTTAAAACATCTAAAACCAAGCATGATTGCAGTAAAACACCACCAAAAAAACTTGTTCATTGTATAAAAAACTGAAGTTAATGAAGCTGGTGACACTAAGTGTGTCAAAAAGCATCTCCTAATGCCCAAGGTGACCTTAGGCCGTGCCCAGAGATTGAAGAACTACTAAGACAAAAAGAAGAAGAGAATGATCTACACTGCATGAAACAACACCACAGCAAAACCAGCAAGAAGGGGAGCAAATTGAAATATGGTGCACAGCAATCAGAAATACTGGTGAGAAGAAACCTGCAGTCCAGCCCCTTACTGAGGGCATGACAGTCCCCAGACACCAGAGCTGGTCAGTCTCTGCACGTGTCCTTTGAGGTGGCTGCAGGGGACTGGCCAGGAGCCCACTCCTCCAAAGGAATGCAGTTCCTGCCCTCTCCTTGCTGTTTCATGTCATGTTCTCAGCAGCAGCTCTCACAGTCCCCCGGGAGAGCAGGAGGGTGTCAGGAGGAGACAAGTCGGCTCCCTGAAGCCGAGGCAGGGAAAATCTTCCAGCAGATGACCTCCACCATGCTCCCCCTCATTAGCACTGTGCTTCAGGCACCCTGCTTTCCACTTAGGTAATGAGGAACATTCATCAAAACTATTGTCTTAGCTTTTTTCAGCATGCTACGGACTTTGCAAAACTAACACTCTTTCTGCAAATACATTTTCTTCACCTCACCACAACATTTGTGCATTATTTATTAGCATGGGTTTTGCAGGAAACTTTCCTTTTGAATGAGTAAGATCTGACTACTAGCATTGTATTAAATATAATGAGAGGAGTTTTCCATGCATTTGGGGTAGTTTCTAAACACCTGTTTCAGTGTTCTTCCACTTCAAAGCCAAACTCTTGCACCCACATCCTTGAGTATTACTCATGAGCTGATTTAAACACAGGTATCACCTAGTTTTTGGTGAAAAGACTGAAATGAAAACCAAGAAAATAACTTAATACAAACTGCTATGATATGATGAATAGGACATTTTAGAAGAGCTTGCTAGGAAAATAATTCATATTGTATACTAAATAAAAAGGATCATACTCTCAAGAGCTTTTGAAATGTTCCTTTCCCCTTGATGAATTACAATGCAATTTTCTAGCCAACTAATTTCACTAAAGAAGATAATGACTTGAGCAAAAGGCTAATCAACTGCCAATCAGGATTCCTTGAAGCACAGAATGTCAAACATCACAGCAAGTTTTTTACAAGTCATAAAGGCACTTAAATTCCATGATATGTCATAAAACCTGTGATGAAACTCGGAAGTTGATGAAGCATTCTTATTTCTCCAGTGATATTCTTAAACAAACAAGTTTCAGCTTTAACCAAATCTTCCATTAATATTCAGACCTATTAAAGAAGTATCATCACTACACAATTAGCTGTGTAAATGTCAGTCAGAGAACTAAACAGATTAATCACCCAGGTTGTTTTCTCCAGCAAGTGTCTGAATTGTCAATGTTATTTAATTTCTTCAGGAGTGGAGGGTAAGAAGGGAAATATGTTTTTTTTTTTAATCTTCCCTTATTAGACCTTTATCATGATAGTGAGTGCTAATTTTTCATGACTATTTGTGGTTAATTTAAATCCATTTTGGTTTTTTGTTCTGTAGTATTCCACTTCCACCTTTTTTCTGTAATTCAGCAGTAAATGTTTCAGAAGGGAAGCTTTGTAGAAAAACATTAATTGCCATCATCTTTTCTTCACAAGAAACACAGGTCACTACTCTTTTATGTGTGGCTAAATAGGAGTCTCTGAAGGCAGGACTTCATTATTTTTATGTAGCTTGCCTCTTCCCTTCTATTTTTAAAGTCAATAATTAGTTATTTGTCTGGGCTTCTATTTCACCATCTTGTGTATTTTTCTGGGAAGAAAGCAAGGCACCATGAACCTCTGTTACCCCCTTGGTCTTGTTAGGATGTTTTGAGTTGGGTACATATTACACGAGTAGAATATTATCACTGATAAATACAGGAGAATGGAAGAGAGCATCTTTAACCAATCTAAGTCAACAGCGTTTTCAAACTCCAGAAGTTTTTAAACAAGGAGGAGAAAAGCAGGCAGCCCAGTCTCATGTTCTCATAGCTTAAACATCTATTTCTGAAAGTCTGCTACACTGTATAATCTCAGAAGACACTAGGAAAAAAAAGGGTTATATGCTATAGATTATCTCAAACGTTTTAAATCAGGACATGGCATGCCAGACAAAAGTATTCAGTTCATTTTTGGTGTTAAATTAAAGATCATATGTAAATATGAGAAATTAAAGTCATCTAATATTTTATTGGAAGACCATTATTTCACCCTGCTTCGAAAATCTGTGTACAGTAAATGCCTGTACTGACTTAGGCAAACAGAATTGTTGCACTTCCTGGGAACAGCTTAAAACCCAGGATGGACATGATGTACAACATGTACTGAAGGCCACTGCATGCACAGATCCCTCCCCTAACCACAGAATGAGTTATTCCTGCCATTTCCCACTCTCATGTGGCACACTCCTCCTCACACTAGTCCCCTCTCCTCTGCTGGACTTGGTAGACCTGGAAAAAACATTTTGCCTCTTTTCTGGTAATAATAACTGTTATCTATGAAATTCAGGTGATCTCACTACCATGGATATTTATTTCCTGGGTATGGATTGCATGTAAATAAAAGACCTAGAGTGGCCTGGTGGCAGAAGGAACTCCTTGACAGCAGCTGCTACTGACTAACCCAAAATTCACTCCATCATACCGGGCTTTCCAGGCCTGCTTGCTACATCTGCTTGCTGTCCCTTGTCCTCTCCTTACACCATGAGCTCTTTAGGGTTGGGATGGTCTTTCATTGTTACATGTCAGCACTGAGGGAAAACAGCAGTGCTGTGGTCACTTATCAGAGCCACCTGGAGCTGCAGCAATTTTTGAAAGAGTTTTAAAACCTTCTCAGAGACATTGGAGGCAGCAAAACTACAGGATTCAAGAATTTCCCAGCAAAGCAAGGACCCTTGACAAAACAAAAGCAGACTTGTGAGAGAAACAGCCTCAGGCCCTGCTCATCGGGCTTACTGTCACTGACCTCGTTTTTCTACAAACTGGGGGAAAGTGTTAGGAAGGACAAACCTCTTTTCAATGGGAAAAAAAAAGAGACAGGAAAATTTGGGGCTTTCCAAGCCAATGGGCTGACTCCTTAGTCAATACCACAGAGACAGGAAACTTCATTCCCTTTTTTTAAAGATACTTCATATATAATATATATATATAAATAATGTGGATATCAACACATACAAAATCCAGGAAGAAAATGACATAACAGTCCTTGACAAGACCCTAGGTCTTCCTTAGGCCTCAATCTGCTCCTACAAAAACTCTCTCTCAACAAAACCACTTAATGTCTTGTTAAGATTTTTACCTCCTTTCAATCTATCAATTACTTTGGAAACAGCCCTTCCGTTTCAGGGAGGGAGACGGAACAACTAAGCTTAGGTTTGCTGAGCAGTGGTTCCACCTTCCCACTGGCCTCCCCAAATCCCCCAGGTCTGAAGAAATCCAGCAGGTGATGACAGAGTCAGTCAGCTCAGCATCCAGTTAAAGGAAATGTGTTAGTACAAATTCTCAGCAGGCAGACAGGCACGGGGAGCACGCAGCTGGAGAAAGCCACTTCTGAACGCTGACCTGCCCAGTGTACATGCTCGTACCTCAGGAATTAAGATTTCAGACCAGGGAAAAAACAAAGATTGGGAGGAAAAAAACCCAAGCAACTCTACAGGCACCAAACTATAAAATCAGTTACAGCACTGCAAGCACAGTAAGACACTACGTGTTCTACAGTCCTTGGATACTGAGTCCAAGAACATCCTTCATCTCGCCAAACACTTGTTGAATACTGAAGTATTTTAACATATCAGGTTTATTAGATCACTGTTTGGAAGCCTTTCCAGAAAAACTGATCTGGCAAAGCAATTACTATTCCAGGGAGCATAGCTGAGCTGTAGAAAGCCACATGTGCTAGAAAAGCTTGGCTTGTTGTAAAGCAGTCAGTGGAAGGGCAGCATGGAAGAAGAGGATAAAAATAACTTGCATAAAAATCCAGATTTAAGGAAATCAGGAGAGAAGTTAAAAGGTTCACAAAGGCCCATTGGATGAAGGCCTATCAGACCTAATAAAATTAGACTTCCCAAGAACTGAATCATTTTTCAATCATGTATGTGGACACTGTAGACAAATCACAGCCCATGATTTTCCAGCACAGAGTACTGTTTCCAGATGCTGGTACACTTTTTCAGTATTTTGCTTTTCTGAGTCAAGTGAGACAGGCTTCTTCTTTGATGAGAACATTTCAAAAAATACTTGAACCAAACAGCTAATCTCTGTCACAGAACAGTGCAATCAATGAGGCTGGAAAAGACCTCTTCAAGAGATCATCAAGTCTAACTTTTGACTGAACACCACCTTGTCAACTACACCATGGCACTGAGTGCCACATCCAGTCTTTCCTTAAACACCTCCAGGGATGGTGACTCCCCCACTGCCCCAGGCAGCCCATTCCAATGTCTAATCAGCCTATCTGTGTAGAAAATCCTCCTAAAGTCCAACCTGAACCTCCCCTCCATATAGAAGTAAAAAAATGTGTCGAGTTTACACTGTAAATTGCTGCCTCCTTCCTCAGCACCTTCTGTAGGATTAGCCTTGCTTGGTGTGTCCCAGGGTGGCGTGGAAAGACTTGAAGTGAAATAGAAATGCCAAATCTTTCCTGAGAGACAAAAGTGTGTCAAGAAAGAGACAATGCAAAACAATTTTGCAGTTGACTATCAGAACATACTGAAACCCAGCTCAGCCTTTCCAATATCCCTGTTGAAAATTACTTGCACACAAACAAATTAAAAAGAATGTGACAAGACTGCTTATGGAGATATTAGAGAATCACTGAGGATTTTTTCCTTATATTTATGTGTATCTATATAACCAGCCTGTTCCTGGATTATTTTATGAACCAGCAAGTCTCAAGCAGAAGGGAGTGATGGAGTGGAAAGCAGTTGTGAGGACTGTGACGGGAAGGATGAGGTGGGAATAGCAAGGCATGTATTGGGATCTGTATTGGCTGTGGGTTCTTCACACCCATGGCACGTCAGGGCAGTGAAGCACCATCTGTCTGAGGGGATTGCAGCCTGACAGCAGGGAAGCAGCAAAGGTACTTGCCAACCTGATGACCTGTGACTTAGTTTTCCATGGTGACAAAAAAAGTAGTACCAGTTTAATTTTCCTGAGTTTATATATCCACGTACTCTCTATCTCATTTATTAACACCATTTCTGACTGCTTTTCCCATATCTGAGGAAAATTCTCCAGAGTCCCAAAACTAAAGGCTGATGCCAGAGCAAGCTTTATGCACCAGAACATGGTATCTTTACAAAGGAAATTTTAACTTTGAAGGCTAAACAGAAATAGAAGTTGTGAGAATATTACCGCTGAAACACCTGCCTTTGGAAAAATGAGCAAAGAAAGACAACTTGCAGTAGAGATCTTCTGAAATCAATGGGGTACATTAACCAAGAAACAGGACACTGATTTTTCCTGCTTTTTAACTCTTGTAAGTCATTATTTACTGTTCTTCCTGGTCTTCCTCACTGTACACATTTATACAGATACTTTCCCCCTCCATTTTCCTGTCTCCACCTCAGCTTTTCCAACAAGAGAATGGCTTTTGCCATCTGTCTCACTCTGCTTCTGCCACTAGGGAACAATGTCACAGACTGAGCCTCATAAAAAAGGCCATGAAGATCTAGTGAGCCATGGCACCCTGATGATTCAGGGGTGCTAAAGCACCGTGCACCATGTTAGCATGATTGTGCTGCCTGGCCTTGCATTAAAAACATGGAAGTGCACATTTGCCCCAGACATAATGTTGTACATCCTATGACTGTTGAAAATAACAAGCTTCCTCCAACAGCATGGAGTAATGGGCTTTTTTTCCTACTGTTTTCCATGCCATGACTTACCAACTTCTCCTATTTCAATGTAAACCTTAACGCTCTCTGTAATCAATACTTAACTACGTGGCACAGAGACACAAAACTTGTTATAATGGGCCACTGCTGAGAATTAAATACTTAATAACTGACCACTGCATTAATTTAGGAAGCCCTTAAACTGGCTTCCTCCTGATGACCAAACATCTGGATAGATAATTTTAACTAAAAAGCCCCATAAACAAGGTGCACATTGAACAAACCAAATATGTTTTGAAATTGGGTTTCATAGGTATAAAAGCAAGAGATCCACATGTTACTGCCAAGAGCCCATGAGTGCAATTCTTTCTTTAGATAATGTTCTCTTTTCTGCTTTCTAAAAAAAACATGTATCTAGTTTATGATTCAAAGTGTAGGTAAGTGCCTGAATATTCTGCCTCACAACTCCACACCTCGTTTTAAAACGTAGGCAATTAAGGAATAATGAGAATTTGTTAAGTAGTCAGAACATACAGCATATAACAAGTCATAACACTTGAGAACACTGATGGATATGTTGTGAGAAGCTCCACAGTACTGTCTTACAACTGAATAGGATACAAATGCTCTGTGAGGCAAGGCAGAGGCCAGTGAATGCCAGTAGTTAAATTTTGAATTTACAACAAGTAGAAATGTCCTAACTCTTCTCTCTCCCTTTTATCGCCCATCCACCTTCAGCTCCCTCACAGAAATCCTTCAGTCCTAAGAGCAGCACTTTGGGGGAGCTACAGCTATGGGATGGATCAGCACAGCAATGGTTTCTAATAGTCCTCAGCAAGGTACAGCACTGAGAGTTCAACCTGGAGTCATTTTTAAGGTGTAGCAGAAGAGAGAATTTCTATCATATGCATTGGGGCAAAACTCTTACTGACCAGAGATGCAACAAAGCAGCCAGACTCAGAAATTAACAGTGAAGTAATGAATTTCCACCTGTCCAGTAAAAATATGTTTTGGTAAGGATTACTCTTGTGTAACATAACAAAACCAATAAAACAATTAATTAACCAAAGGGAACTAATTATTTGAGAAACTTTAGGAAGAATATCTGCCTTCCCAAAAACACACACAAGCCAAAGACACAGCCTAGAAAACTCTGAAACTGCACACATTCATTCAGTGTGTGAAGAACAGACACGGGACATGAGAATCGGAATTCACAGCATTGAATTCACTCACAATCATGCGAGTTGGAACCACAGAAATTGGGGAAGGCAGGAGTGAGGCAAGCCAAGTGCTGGCCCCATAAAGAGGCCTGGGGAGCAGGACAGACTGCAAGTGATATAGTCAGAAAATCAGGGTCAGGTAATTCTACTCTTAGGTTCTTTACTGACACCCAATATTAATAATGTTTGCCTCTCCCTTCCACCAAGGGTTCATCCAACTTACACAACCACAACATTATTTAGGGTGTTTTACCACCCTTAAACATATTGTCCTTCCTGCAAGGTTTTCCTCTATCCCAGACAATATTTATTTTATGCAAGTCAGTGACTTTCTAGTGCAAAAAATGAGACCAAACACCCAGCATTGACCACTGGTCTGGAAATTCATAGTGGGTACAGTAGGTGGTTGTGATGTGAAGAGTGGCTTCATACTAAAGGTTGGCCAGCAGGCTAACAGCAAAACGGGGTGGTGCCAGGAGAAAAGTGTCTTTCCAGCCCATGAAAATGTGCTTTGTACCTCTACTTTTTTTGTCTAAGGAATTGTTGTGCCTCAGAAACTGAAAAAGAAAAGGTGCCTCACTCTGTGAGGGGAAGCAGAAGGATCACAACACCAGATGTTAGAGGACCCCTTGACACCCTGCCCCTGAAAAAAAAGGAAAAGTCCAGCTGAAACCCAGAACAGACTAGCGGTCTTCAAATAGGAAATACATTTTGAATCTTTCAGAGTAAAGACATTACTAAAAAAGTACATTTTTCAGGCTAAAAAAAGACATTACTCTTCACAAAAAAATTACGTAATCCCCACTTCAAATAAATAGCAACAACCACCCATTTTGATGTTATTGTTAAGAGCAACAATGTCAGTAGCAGTACAGCATAACAGCATTTTAATGCCACAACATACACAGAAGAATTCTGCAAATATTATATTTATAAGTTGGAGCAAACCTCATTAACTGCCTGCAGCATTGCTCCAGTTCATTACGTGACACAAACAGAACAAATTTATATAACTGTATCTAAAATTACAAACAGGTAGTTCTATACTTCCAGGACTACATCTTAGCAGTGGTATTTATGCAGCCATGAATAAAGTCCCGCCAGCATTTTGATTATAAAACTGTATTTGTAGGATTTATTTTTTAAGTTGGTCGGAAAAATGTGATTTAACTTCAAAGCTACTACTAAGATTTTGTCTTTAGTGATTTTGTACAACTAGTAAGTCCTTATTACCTGGAATAACTTTACATAGACTGAAATTAAAGGAAGTCAGTAATATGGGAATGAGATTGTTTCTCAGAGAGATATTGGTAAGTTCACTAGGATGGAAATTTGAACCAATCGCAGATTTTCCAAATCTAAAATGGTCCGTGGTGGAGCTGAGCATTCTTTTTGGAAATGGCAATGGATTTCTGTGAGGGTGAACATCCTTACAGAAACAGGAAACAATTATAAATAAATACTATTAAAATGCCAAGAGATTAAAGGCTGAGATCAAATACATATACCAAAAATATTTATCTCTGCAGATGTTTACATGGGATCAGTTCACAGCTGTACTCCTTTGTTGTCTTAAAAGAAAAGAAAAAAATAATGAAAAGAATCAGACCCTACACCTACTTTTTCCCAACAACAATATCTTTTGTCTTGGACACAGAAGCAGCAGCGGGGGGTATGGTTTAGTGAGGTTATAATTCATCTCCACTAAGAGTTTTCTGACAAAACCAGCGTGAAGTGTCATTCTTCCCTTCCTCTGGGAGCTGGTGAAAGTGCTTTTGTCTTGCTTTTCTCTGTCCCTTACAATACAAGGTGTCAGAAGCTTCCAGCCTATTCCTCAGGTTTTTCTGCTGTCTTTTGTCTGTTTTTATCTCTTGGTATTGCGCCCTCCCCTGAGTTTATAAATCTTTGATGAGATCATATGCTGCTGCTCACAGGAGGTCTGTACCTGGGAGGTGCCAAGGGTGCAGCACTGTGTGACACTCATGTGACACTCGTGTGCCAAGAGCTCCCCAAACACAGCTTAACTCTCAGGCCACTGCCATTTACTGACTCCTCAGGGGCCACTTCACAGCATGGTGACAAAGGCATCGAATTAACTGCTATGAACATGTACCTAGAGACCTCATTGCCCCTTCCCTTTAGCCCTAAGGAAATGAATGAATTTTGTATTATTTATATCTTTTAGGCAAATGTTAAAATAAATACCAGGCAGTTTACTGGTATCTTTTCAAAGCAATAAAAATATGAAAAAATGAAATAGGAATACATGCCTGATTAAAAACATACCAGCTGGCAGCTGAGGCCTGTGACTCTAGGACAGGCTCAGATGTCCAGTGCTGTGTCAATGTTGTTACTGCTTGGGATGTAACAAACCAAAACCTTTCCAGCCCCCCAAAGTGCAGGATCCATCAAATTAAGCAAGAGTCCACCAAGAACTGAATGTCTTGAACCCAACACATCTGGAGCTAAGAGGAGGAATGGGTGGCAATCTGGTAAAGCATCTATCCACAATGGGCACAAAAATTATACTGAGACAGAGAGCACGCTGTCTTCCTGCAGCACACACCAACAGAGATATTTGACATTAAAAACATTCTTGGATATCCCCAGGACAGGAGGGACATGGAGCTGTTGGAGCAAGTCAAGATGGCCAGAGGGATAGAGCACCTCTGCTATGGGGAAAGGCTGAGAGTTGGGATTGTTCAGCCTGGAGAAGAGAAAGCTCAGGGGTGACCTAATTGTGACCTTCCAGTACCTGAAGGGAGCCTGCAAGAAAGATGGAGAGGGCCTGTTCTCTAGAGCATGGAGTGGCAGGATGGGGAGAAATGGATCCAAAGTGACAGAGAGCAGGTTTGGATCAGATGTTAGAAAGAAATTCCTTACTCTGAGGGTGCCAAAGCACTGGCACAGAGTGTCCAGAGAAGCAGTGGCTGTCCCATCCCTGGAAGTGTTCAAGGCCAGGTTGGATGGGGCTCTGAGCGACCCGGGATAATGAAAGATGTCCCCGCCCATGGCAGGGGACTTGGAATTGAATGATCTTTAAGGTCCTTTCCAACCTAACCTTTCTATGATTCTATGATACCATAAACTAAGCAAAGGTCTGAGTCCAGCAAAGTTCAGGCAGAAATAAAGTTCTTTTCTAACAAATATATATATAATTAACCATCTGGAACAGCTTCTGATACAGGATGCTGCAAATTACTTTGGAGCATATAACTCAGATTTTTTTTTTTTTTTTTGGCAAATTTTCATCTAAAACTTTCTACAGAAAAGCTATTTTGACCCCAACAAAGATGAAAAAAAAAAAAAAAAGACACCAATCAAAACAGGTAATAAGGATTAGAGGGGAATTTTCATAAATGTGTGACTGTAAGATGGCTTTTTCCTAATTTGAAATAAAGAGACACAAACTTTAAAACCTTTGCAAACAAACAAATCGTGTAGTTCATGTGTTGCAGAATCTCTAAGAGGAATTGTGCTAAATCAGTCCCGACTCCATTAATCTATTCCTGCCCTGGAAACTGTTCTTACAAGGCACACAATAGCTTATTAACAAAAGTACTTTTTAAATTGTTATTACTCATGCAGGTGAAGTATTTTAAATATGAATCATAAGCTGACACATTGCATTAAAAAATCCAGGCATTTCTATGTCACGTCTCACAGAGTAGTTGTCACTGAGATGCATTAGACCATCACCTGAAGTCTCCTCTCCAGGGGAAAGTGAAGCAATAACAGGACTAAAAGCTATCATTGCTTTTGTGGGACAACCCTGAATGAGCCAGGAGATGGAAGAGATGACCTAACAAGATCCATCTTGTCAAAAGTGAGAACCTCAAGGGATTTTTAAAAAGAAAAAAAAATAGAATGGGAAAAAAACCTCCCATTTAATGTTCAAAAATTGTAAAAAAAAATTTTTGGTAGAAGGAAAAGGCTAATGGGAGTCTCTGCTTCCAGGAAAGGTGATGAACTAATTCATCAAGAAATTATGGTTTTCTTCCTGTTAGCCAGCCTCATCACACAGGGAGAGAGCACAGCTGCCAGACACTGCCTGGGGCACGAGGAGTCACTCACCCTCCCAGAGAGGTGCCCAGCTCAGAAGCAAAATGTGCAGCTCCCTGCTTCAGTCCATGGTGGAGAATACCTCGACAAAAAATAAAAATACCCTAATGGAGGTTTCCATTCACACCCTTGGGAACCTTTGTCTTTTCCAAATTTCCACTGAAGGGAGCCCTATCTCAAAATTCTTTTAAAGCTTGTTTCTAATGGCATGGTGATATAAGCGAACATCCAGCGCTAAGGGAGAGAACACCTCCAAAGAAACACAGAGTGTCACAGTAAAACACCATCCTCAGCAGTCATGGATGGGTAAGC
This sequence comes from Drymodes brunneopygia, assembly GCA_013400955.1. Classification (NCBI taxonomy): domain Eukaryota; kingdom Metazoa; phylum Chordata; class Aves; order Passeriformes; family Petroicidae; genus Drymodes; species Drymodes brunneopygia. The sequence continues at coordinate 142,503 of VZTZ01002947.1, read as the reverse complement.
AGGAAGCACAAATATGAACGCATTTGAACACCAAAAGTTTAAAACAAAGCCTGTCTAAAGACTAAGTACTACACCACAGAATCAAAGAATGGTTTCAGTTGGAAAGGACCTTAACGATGATCCAGTTCCAACAGGGACACTCCCACTCTCCCAGGCCACTCAGAGCCCCATCCAACCTGGCCTTGAACACTTCCAGGATGGGACAGCCACAGCTTCTCTGGACACTCTGTGCCAGTGCTTTGGCACCCTCAGAGTAAGGAATTTCTTTCTAACATCTGATCTAAACCTGCTCTCTGTCACTTTGGAACCATTTCTCCCCGTCCTGTCACTCCATGCTCTAGAGAACAGGCCCTCTGCCTCTTTCTTGCAGGCTCCCTTCAGGTACTGGAAGGTCACAATTTGGTCACCCCTGAGCCTTCTCTTTTCCAGGCTGAACGATCCCAACTCTCAGCCTTTCCTCAAGGAGAGCTGCTCCATCCCTCTGATCATTTTGGTGGCTTTCTCTGGCCTCACTCCAACAGCTCCATGTCCTTGGGGACCCCAGATCTGGACACAGCACTGCAGGTGGGGTCTCACCTGAGCACAGCAGAATCCCCTCCCTCACCTGCTGCCCATGGAGCTTTGGATGCAGCCCAGGACACCAATCTAGGGTTAGTTTGTATGCAAGAAGTTTTAGAACTGAGCTCGCTAAGTAACTGCCATGGAGAAATCTGACTGTATTTCTTGCCCTCCTCAAGCGCTTCAAAACATAATTGTCATTTCTGCCTATAGGAAATTTTTTTTCCCCATCCCAGCCTACTATCTATACCCTCAAGCTGTAACAAGGGCCTGTTAACAGAGATTTCTGGTTACGGTTTCTCTTCTAAAAGCAAAGGACATTTTCATGCTGCTGTGGGCTCTGTTACCAGAAGTTCTGATTTAGCCAATACAAAGGCAACAATATTTTTTCTAGGCTTACACGAGAGGCAGAATTCAGCTTGATTTAACAAAGCTTTTTTAACAGTGAGGCAACATTTGGCTTCGAGTCTGCCATTCAAACAGCAGCTTACCTTTGGGAATGAGGAGTACATTTCTTTCCCAGAGCCAGATTTTTGTAATGATGAAAAAGTTCCTGTTAAGCATTGATGCACATAACTAATTTGGACAAGTTAGGAAATGCACTCTTTGCTCATTACCTGGAATTTACAGTATCTCTGGGACAAATATCAGTTATGGCACAGATTCTCATAATGTCATCCGTGCTTCACCAGTGCTGAGCTAAGAAGTTTCTAGATAAGCTTGCTATTATCTGACAGCAATGGGCCCTCTGCAACTGCTGAACTGCATTAGGAGGAACAAACTACCCCTGAAATATTTATTTTTCTCTTCTGAGCAACAACTGAAGTATTGATAAAGCAAAAAGGCAGGATATAAAGTCAGAACTGGAAAGCACAGCCTAAAGTACAGCAAAAATGTGGGTCACACTCTGAAAATGTTTGCTAACACTCGACTTGAAGCACTTAGAGAGCAAAGGGATGTTCACAGACATGTTTTATAAGGGCAAACACTTACATATACAGTAGTTTATGAAAAAAGAACTGAGATTACAAATGGGCAAAGCAGCCAAAGATGTGTAATAACAGCAAATTATTCTGCACAATTTCAGATACAGCTCTCCTCAGCACACAGGACGATAGCAATAGCAGTAGCTACATTGAAAATGTCTCTTTTACAGCAAAAGTATGCCTTAAGATAATTATTGTATGGAGAACCACTTGAGAGTTAGGAAATGCTAGTTTGAGCTTTATGTGTATAGCCTTGATTTGGTCCATTGTATTGTACTACATGGGTGGCTGCTTTTCCCCAAATAACATCTGTCTGACTCAGAAGAAGGAATGGATGTTCTAACTAATATAAAAAAAAAAAATTAATTTTTGCTGTTGAGCATGAGGCCACTTTTTGTTTATTTTTTGCTCAGGTGCTGCTCAAAATCAGCCATGAAAACCAATTTACAAAAATATCCTAGCAGGAGTCCTGACATTTGACATGGAATTATCTGTCTGCTTAATAATGTTCCTCAGCTTATTTTCATACTAATGAAATAGCATTATTATTTGCATTTGAGAACTGCATGGAAACATATTTGCTTAAAAAGTCTCTTTCATCTCTGAGGCAGAGCACGTTCCACATGGATGCACTCTTTACTGAATATGTTTGCTAAAATATTAAGAACTCTGAAAATTCAACTATTGGTTAAAACTTGTCTAGGCAATAAAATAGTATCAGACAGGGGCAAGTGCTTGTCCTGCAGCCAAATATCTAAACTGAACTCCAAAACTCAGAAGTGTTACAGCTATTTCAGGAAAAGAACAACACCAGTCTTATTCTTGGGAACTGGAGAGCCATTTTACCTGAAAAGTATGAAAAATAATTAAATTCGGCAAATACCCAGTGATGAATATTTCATTTTGCACGAATAGGGAGACAAATTTACAAGCCATAAGAGGATGATTGTATGCAAAGATCAAAGCACCTCTGAAGTGTCCAGCTGGTGGGTTGACCCCAGCTGGATGCCAGGTGCCTACCAAAGCTGTGCTACCACCTCCCTCCTCAGCTAGAATGGGAAAAGAGAAAATACAACAAAAGGTTCATGGGTTGAGATAAGGGCAGGGAGAGATCACTCACCAATTACCACACTGGGCAAAACAAACTCAACTTGGGCAATTTTGATTTCTTACAAATCAAATCAGAGAATAGAAATGAGAGAAAATGATCTTAAACCTTAAAACACCTTCCCTTCTAACCCTTGCTTCTTTCTGGACTCAGCTTCACTCCTGATTTCTCTGTCTCCTCTAGAAGAGCACAGGGAGGCAGGGGATGGGGGTAGGGGGGTGGCCTGTGGTCAGTTCATCTCACACATTTCTGCGACTCCTTCCTCCCCAGGGAGAGATTCTTCACACACTTTTCCTGCTCCAGTGTGGGGTCCCTGCCATGGGACACAGTCCTTCACCACATTTTCCAGCGTGGGTCCATTGGACAGGACCATTCTCTCTAGGACAGAAGTTTCTGGAAGCTTCACAGAAGCCACCCTGGTAGCCCCACGCCCAAACATTCTCATGCAAACCCTACATACACACCAGAGCTTTACTTGCAAACACTGCTGCAAAGATTTTAACTATTTTCCCTTTGGCATCACATCAAGTAGGTACAACTGCAGTTTAGCAATGAGAGACCCAAGTTTAAGTCTCTACAGTTTAGGCCATCACTGGCCTTGTCCTTCAGTTCCCAGTGCAAAAGACAGGACTACATCCAAGGCACTGACATGCTTCCACTTGTCTGGGCTGGCAGTCACAGAGGTACCTAAGAGTCAGAGATGCTCTATGCTAACAGCAGATTTCAGCAAATTTATTTTTAAAATAATTTATACTACAGCAGGGAGAACTTTTTCCTTTAAAGGGAATATCAATCATTTAATGCCTCCCAAAATCCATTACTTTCAAGCACTGTAGCAAAATAAATATTTTACAAACAATGAACTTCCACCCCTCTGCCTCTGAATTCTTATTCATCTCCAGTTACAAACTGTTTAAGCCTGGTTTCCCATCTCACAGAGCTAGAAAAGCCAGAAAGTTTCTGCACAAATGATCTTTTCACAATGTGCTTGCTATTTAAACTCACTTAGTTAAATATGCAAATCTAATTATTTGTCTCAAAAGTTTCTGCAAATGCATTTTAAGGATGCGACGTACGGAAGTCTATTTGTAACGCCAAGGCCAAACCCTACAGTCTCACAGAAGAACCCACGACCAAATGAAGTGACATGTGGAACAACTCATTCAGAGAATGAGAACTGTTTAATTAGCTCTTTAAAACAGCGTACACAGTAGTGAAATCTGTGTTATTAGAGGCCTTTTTCTTTCATCGATGCTGATTCATTTTTCAAATCTTTTCCATGAAGTATCAGCAGGTCTTTAGGATCAAGTATTGTTAGCAAATGCTCTCCTGATACAACCCATCTGTTAGGTGTTAGTGTTGATCTTTTCTCAACATTCATAAAACACTTTTTCTATTGTAGATTCTAAGTATCAGCAACCGTGTAGAAACAGCTTTGTTTAGATCTGCCAAGACCCTCTGTCCTGCAAAATGTTGAGTATTAATTTCCAGTAAAAACAAATTCCAAAGGATTTTTAATGTTTTTAATTAGTGTGTGCTTTTTAATCTCATTAAAAGTATAATCAGTAGATCATTTGTTATGTAAACATTATTATTTCTGTACATTGAGAACAAACATCAAATTTTTATTTTAGAATATTAATTAATTTTGATGTTGAACTAATCGGAAAAGCTGCCAATTTGCATGTTAGTCACTTGCAGTCTTTAAACCTTACAGAGAATCCACGTAGACATAAACAGTTAAACACTGAAAGATGAAGCTAAAATAGCCATAAAAAGGACAAAAGAGGAGGAAGCACATTTTCTACATCTGAGGCAAAGCAAACAATTGCAGTAGTAATTATAGCCCTTTTCTTTAAAGGAGATTTTAGACCAATTGTCCTGAGGCTACTGAAGGAAGAACAAGATTTAGTTACAGTGGCCATTTGATACTGCAATTTATTGCTTGCAGTATTTTCCTTGAAACAAGATATTTAAGAGAGCCAGTTGCTTGGTGTTAAAAGCTTAATTTTCAAAGCAAATTTGAAGAATGATTCCAGATTTTGACATGGCCAGTCTTCTTATTACTGCTCACATATTTTCCCTGGGCTATGAAAACAATTCCAGATTCTCTTTTTCATTTTGACCATAGCAAAATGAATAATGTGGCCATGCAAGTGATACAGTCAGAAAATCAAGGTCAGGCAATTCTGCTCTTAGGTTCTTTACTGACACCCAATATTAATAATGTTTTATTATTAAATTACATGCTTAAATATGCCTATTTCAAAATGTTTTATATGCTTCGGAAAATGTTATAATCAGAATATATTTCTGCTATTTAATTCTTCATATAATAACTCAGAATTACCCAGAAGTAATTTTAAGGAAAAACAAATCTGTTTATGTAATGAATAGACAAAAGAAGGGCTGTCAGTAGCTATATGCACAAACTCACTCACGTTTTTTAAGACTCAGTAAGTAGACTTGAGACCAAGATTGCCACCAGGAACCTGAGCTGCTAAAACTATAGATTTGAAACTTTACGGCCGAGGTTTTTCAACCACCCTATACTGATTTGACTTTAAACATGGAAATTAATGGCCACAGTGAAGTGATCTGATGTGGGCAAGTCTAACCTGTTGCCTGCCCTCCAGTCAGGGAGAGCTGACAGAGCTTTGAGCCTCTGGAGGAACAGCTTGGCACTACACACCATGGAATTTTTCAAGTGCCTGTGTGACAGAGGATTATGAATAGGCAAATACAGACTCATGGATATAATTTCTAAAATGATAGCTCCCTTCTCTGAATGTCCAACATACAGCAGCCAGTCCTGCTCACAGGAGCTGACAAAACAGACAAGATTTGCTAATACAGCTCGGAAGCAGAGGGAATATGATGGTCAGTAAATATTGAATGAGCTATGTATGTTCCTTCCCTACAGCTGGAACAGGCTTTGCCAGGAAATGATTAGGAAAGTAAAACTGCAAAGATTATGTAAAAAAGGGCATAATCAGAAGATCAAACCAAATGAAAGTAAAACAAGGAAACAAAGAGAGAAAAAGAGTAAAGGAAAATAGCATTAAAGTTCAAGTTAGACTTAAAAGGAGCACTTGGGAGAGGACAGAGGACACAGCTGCAGATCACTTAGGCTGGAATAGAAAATGGTGGGAATGGGGTGACCAGGAACATCTCCAAAGTCTGAGAGCTTCACATGCAACTGGTCTGACAGGCTCCTGCCAAGCCGACCTCTGCTCTGAGCCTGTTTCATCTCAGTGACACTCTGCTTCCCCAAAGCCACATCACACGGGGCCAGGCAGCATGCAAAGCACCCTGCTCCCTCCTCCCCTCCTGCCTTATCTCTGCTCCAACTGGTCCCACGCCGCTTCCTGCCAACTCCCCATCCACCCCCAACCACCTGAGCCAGAGTCAGGGAATTCCTGTGCTCCAGGGCTGCGTTCTCCTGCTCCCTTCATCCATCTCTGCTCTCCGCCCACAACTGGGGGAAGGAGAAAAATCCCTGCACATGCAGCTGCACAAGGAGCAGATGGGAAATAAGAGAACTGATGAATGTAACACCAGCTCCTCAAACATCTCACCATTAAAATACACAAAATTATTTTGCTTAGTTTTTCTTATCAGCACACTGGGATTAACGTTTCCAATCTGTTTGTGCACAGTCTTTTAGAACATGATGATGAAAATTCCTTTAGCAACGCTAAATATTAGTACAAATGATGTCATGGCATGTTTGAGAGTAAAGGTATTATTCAAGTGGTTATGAGAGTTTGTCAAGTTCTTGTCTCACTCCGATTTCTCAAATACTGCAATGAAAAAAGCCCTAAAAATAGAGGGAAATGAGGATGTTGTCCATTTGAATAATATGAAAAGCCAGATATTAGTAATCCTAGCTCAGTTTCTGATAGATAGCTTCTCAGAATGTACAGCTGCTCTTGATTTTCTTTATTGTTCATTACTAATACCAAATATCTTGAATGTATCTGATGAAGGCATTGAATAAATTAAGATCTCATTTTCCCATCAGAAGTAATTAGCACTTTTTTTTACATCCTAGCCAGGTACTTCTCTTATTACTAGTTCTTCTCTTTGGCATGCACATTGGCTGGGGAGAAAGAGTTTATATTTTCCACTGTCTGACAAAACAAATTTATTCCACAAGGACTACATGCTAAATCATTTCACATAAGTCTTTAAAAAAAATCAGCAGAAACCACTATGCAAAATCATCATGTAGCTGGCCACAAGAAATTCCAATGTAACTGTTTTTGGTGGAATCACTGCTATCTGAATTGAGGAAATTAGAATACACTGCTGACATTAACACGACCAAAAAAAAAAAAAAAGGGGAAATAAATTTGCAAAGTGATGCTGTAATTAACATGGCCCTTGGGGTCTTGAGCTGATGCTCTGCCCAACTGCAGAGAAGAGTGGAGAAACTTAAAAGGCACCCAAATGCAATTTCAGCCTGACACAGCACTATCTACCACAGCAATAATAGCAATAATTTGTGTCAATGGCTTCAGAATTACTGTCGCTGAGATGTGCTTTATTATGCTTCAGCCATCCTTCAGCACACTTTCAGTGCTACAGAGCAGAAGAGGAGCTAGGTCAGAAGCACTAACTCCCTACAGAAAGTCTTCATCTTGATAATGCAAAAAAAAAACCAGTTACCATTTCTGACTTTGAAAAAATCCAAGGAATGTTTTGATATCTAGATTCACTCGTGCTGACATCATTTGGACAGAACAGCAAGGAATACATTGCTAATGATCCAGTTTGCATTTCCAGTTCCTGAATCATACAGGGTTTTCTGTCTCATGTAGTAATCCAGCTTTCTCCAAATTTTTTCTCAGCATCTACAGCTTGGATGTTTTTTAAGCTTTATTCAACCATCCATGCAAACCAGCTATGCCCCAGACTCATAGCAAGCTAGTTATAAACATATGCTTATTCTTGACTCCTTCCTCTGTACTTAATTTACATTACATTTTAGAAGCTTTTAATTAGGGAGCATCTACTGATAACAGGAAGGATATGGTTTAAAAGTGCAAGAACAAACTTGGATAGGAATTAAGTTAAAATAAAAGAAAACATGAGAATGTGCATTCTAACTCACAGCTGTGACTTCTTTGCACTTTTTATCACAGACTACAATTTCTGCTTTAAAGAAATGTGGACTATAAGAAGATAAAATCTTGTTCCATATATGAGAAAATAGCAAGGTTGTGAATTAATTTGTGCACTGAAAGGTGTTTCCAAATTGCTTCAGTATTGCTCAAAACATCCATTGAAAATGACAACCACAAGGTTCTGCCACACGAGTGTTTCAAACATCATTTCGGTATGGCGCATTTCACAAAGGATAACGGGAGAAATAAAAATCAAGAACTAAAAAGGCACCATTTGTGCACAGACCCAAGAAAGGAAAAGCACCTCTCCCAGGATGGAGCAAGAGCTGTGAGACTCACAGCTCACCCAAAGCAGGCTGGGGAAGATCTTCTCTGCAGCTCTGGCTCAAGCACTCACTCTGCTGTGAATGGATCCCAGACAATCATTCCTTACTATTGCATGTAGAGCTGGTGCACAGCCCAGAACAACCACCTGGAACAGATCCAAAGCTCTTGGCTCTCACATCTGCTTTCTGGAGAGTGGTCTTGCCCTTGTTCAAACAGATTTATGATCTTTGTAAATTAAAGATAAGGTTAAGAATTTCCCACCCTTAAGAATCAGCTTTAATAATTCTCTTTAGAATAGATTCTTTCAAATTTGGTACTATTTCTCCAACACAATAAAACAAACACTCTTAAAACAGAAATATACAAATCAGTAGAAAACTGGCCACCAGTACTTGTGAGAATATCTTTGACCTTTCCAAACGTATTTTGTGTCCTTCTCCTCTCTCCTCCCTGCATTATTTTCTGTTTTATAACAGGGCTGTTATTTGTCTGAGCCTGATAAGCTCCTGGGACTCAGTCTGACCTCTCAAATGAGATTCCAAGAACGTAGCCATCACAAGAAATCAAAATAGTGCATCCACAACAAACTAGTTTAGAAGTTGTGCTTATCACAAGCCTTTTTAATTATCTTACATAGCTTTGATTCCTTTCCTTAGGGTACTAATTACATGAGTGTGTTTTGTTTCTTTTAATGTTATGAAACAACATCCACTTTTTCCACATTTTCAAGCAATATTCTGTGTGCACACACTACTTTTAAATGCACAACATTCAATTCAAGCCTTAGCAGTAGATTGGCTTTAATCATCTGAAACATGCTATGCCATCTCTCTGGTGTCAGAGAGAAGCCTGACTTACTGGATAACCTAAATCACACTCTAGCAGGTTTGGAACATCAATTACCACTTACTTTTCAAGTTCAACTACTGCTATAGAAATGCAAAATATTGGAAAGTGGGTTGAAAGATGCAAAGTAAATGCTAGGGGTAACAAATCTGAGATTTTAGACCCGTTTACGTAATTTGTCATTATTTTTTTTGCCTGCAAATCAATGAGTAACTAAACCAAACCAGCCACCAGTGTTTCACTGGAGACAGATATCCTTCACTGTCAGAAGTTAAGTCGTTATAAATGGGTTTTGGTACATAGATTTTTATTTTCTTTAGGAGCTCTCAGATTTATTTCCATGAGAATAGGGAGGGTTCTGTCCAGCACATAACAATAAAATAAACCAATACCAGACTGTCAAAACCCACAGCTGCAGACAAAGTGATATAACCAAAGAGAGTAAGGAGTTACTGTGTGTTAGTCTTAAGAACATAATTTCTTATTCATCTGTCTTCTTGCTCTGTCCACAAAACTAAAGAGACCAATACTAACGACTGATCAAAACAAGTCCAGTTATTTTTTTCACCTTCAGCTGAAAAAAACCCGAATGCTAGTTAGAAAACAGATGTACTATTGGCAGCACATAAACTGGAATACTTATTTAAACAAGGCAAAGGGTTTCTTATATCAACTACCTTACTGTATGTTTGATTTGGACACTTTGAGATGCCAGGTTTTACCCCTGTGGGGATGTTTACAGACCTGTCCAGGTAACTGAATGGAAGGCAATGCTTCCAGATATGCAAGCCTGCAGAAAACATCCTGGGCATTTGGTGATTTAATCCAGACAGTTTACACATCATTTATGAAGGCTATGGATGTGAAGGATTTGCTTTTATCAAAGTGAGTGTTTTCACTTAGAAAATGCAAACCAACTTTAGCTTTACTATTCTTCTCAAACTCTTCTTCAAATGACAGGCATCAAGAAGATGGAAACCCTTTAGTTCATGGAGAATGAACCGTGTGCTCCTGACAAATCCATACTCTCCAACTGCCTGTGATATGACATTCTCCAGTCAATGAAACAGGTTCTGTAGGAACAAATGTTTTCCTGAAGCATTGTCTCACAAAACCAATGAAAGGGAACTATTATCTTGGATTAAGTGTTTTCCTTTGTTCTTCAATCACAATAGTAAAAGGGATCCTCTACTCTATTCATATTTCAGTCAAAAGCAACAAAAAAAGGCTTTAAATTAAGGAAAAGGTAGGAATTAAGAAAAGCTGGGTTGTATCTACATTTCACTGAAAATGTTTATAGGCAAGTCTCATGTAAGTTTTGCAGGTAGAAATCCCCAACATGCAGACACAAATGAGGGAAAGACAGAATGACTTAAAATCAGTAAGAGCACAATTCAGGAAGAGGTTCAAATGTGATATTCCCAGAATCAGATTGACAGGGCGTCGAGTGCCTTCACCTCATGTCACATTAGTAACAGTCACAGGAATCCAATAACTTACCAAACTGGACCCAGAAAGAATGAAACAGGACACCTCAGTGCCACTTACTTTTCATTTAAAAACACAATCAAATAAACAAACAAACAAACAAAACTACCACCACCACATGAGAATCCATGCACCTTCCATCACTGGATACATACAAGCAGGAGACCAATCTTCCCAGCCCTTGCTCAATGTCAGAAGCACGAACACTTCAAAGCTTTATACTCCTCAGTACAGCAGAAACACTACCTGAAAAGGGAATTTTTTATCGAGCCACTGAACGTAGGAACACAGATCCTCACAGAAAGTGCATGGCTCATTTCCTTCAGAAAAGAAATGTATTGTTACAGACGTTAAGTACAAACTACCTAAATGCATTGCATAGTTAGATACAATTACTATTCCTTCTCTTTCCTAAGCAATGCCATCTAAAAGGATAAAGCCAGGGGTAAAACCTTCATTTAAACTAATCAGAATAAATGTCAGCATAAGCATCAGCAGAGGAAGGCATGCCAAAAATAATAGAAAAATAGTGAAGGCATAACAAACAATAAAGCTAGTTAAAATCTTGGATACTGATTTATCCTACAATGCAGCTCAAAAGGCAAAACAAAAATTCCACTTAATTTTCATTTGTTTAAAAGATCTAAATGTAAACACTGGTTTTCATTGCTCCTGTGACTTCTGCAAACAAATGATTTGGAAATAAGTTCTTTGTTTTTCTTTTAAGGAGCTGTCTGTGCTAAGCTGGAACATTCCTGAAAATACAGATGTGTTCAGTCAGGGTAAAATAGAGAACACAATAGAAAGGTTCTTCATGCCCAGCTCCTCCTGGGCAGTGAGGTAGGGTGTCTCTATGGGCACAGATCAGGTGATGCTGCTGGGACAGGTGCGAGCATTAGCAGAGTGAATTTAGATGACACACTCACAAAAATTATGGCTAGTTACTATCACTTCCAAAAGCAGCAGGTGAGCATTCTCTAACAATTGTTATTTGTCTTAAATTTCCGAGGTTGTGAACATGCCATCATGTCTGGCAAAACAGTGGAATTATACCTTTGAAAAATACAAGCCAAAATCAGGCAACTGGTAAGGGAAGCATTGCTCATCTCCAATTGTTCCAAACTCTGGCTGCCACTCTGTAAACACCCACATCAGGATTCCCTGGTAAACCTCAGCCTTGGGTCCCCTCACTGACCTTGCAGCCTGCACTGCTCAGGTGCTGACCTTTGCTCAAGTTGTTCTCTATGTCTGGACATTGCCTGACTCAGGTCAGCAGTCCAAAGCATTATGGGCTGCCTAATGTATTTTTTTCTCTTCAAATAAAGCAACTGTAACACTCAAAGGCAGTTATTAAAAAACAGAAATAAAAGCCAAGAGGATGACTCTAGGATGATTATTACATCTGACCAACAAGTGGTGCTTTTTTCCCAAAGTCTGAAGTATTGACAAACTGATGTCCTGCATGCCATGACTACATTGGCTGTTGGGAATCACTGCTCAGATCCAGAATGCTGTGATGCATTTGAATAATTTCCTTTAAATTCCTATCACTCATTACTTAATATGATAACACAAACTAGGACCGTAAAATGACCTACTGTAGGCTCATTAGTCATGTTCTTCTTTTGCTCAGAAATACAGTGGGAATGACTCTGCACACAGACTGAAGAAGACTGCTTTTAAGAACTGCCCAAATACATTGCAAAGTCTCAGTTTTAATGTCTACCAGTGGTCTTGCCATTCCTTACCAAAATTAACCTTGATATAAGTCATTTGTTGCTATTGTGAGTGATTTACTGAGCATTACTATAATATGCAAGATGTATATAAGACATTCCATTTGTCCAGCTAATGGCAAACTTAGGTTTGCAAGACATCTTCTCTCTCTCTGTATGAGCAGAGTAAAGCTGAATATAATTGAAGCAAGAGTCATGAAGCTTCTAACCTATTCCTGTAAATTGTACCAAGCTATTCAACTCCTTAAACCAAGATGGTATTTCGTGTGGACTTCCAATTCCAGATCTCTGACAAATTCCTGAAACAGGCCATTGCATGTGGTTGGAAGGTCCTTCTATTTGGGAATTATGAATACAGGATCAATAACTTGATTTATAAGCCTGAATAGCCACTGTTCCATTTTCCTTAGAAGTTATGCGTATCAGTGGTAACGCACAGAACAGTGGAAGACTTCTGAAATTCTCTCCTGATGTAGAAATAACTGTGTTCTGGCCAAATTAGAACATTTTTAGGCATGTGTCTGTGCTGACACATTTCCCTCTATTTGCTACCAGAAACTGCTGGCTTGGAGAGGAACATGTAACTCGATGGTGAGTCTGAGTACACGGGATTTTACCAGCACAACAAAGGGTTTACAAACATGCTGTCACCAAAGGAAACCAAGAAATACAATCTCAAACAACAAAACATTGCTCCAAAGAGAAACAGGACTGAGCACAGCCTCAGCAAAGTGGTACAAATTATAAAATAATCACCTAGCATTTTTGAAAGCAAAATACAAGAAGTGAGAATGAAGGGGTTTAGGTGGTCTAGTGCTGATCATCCACCAACACCTCTAAGGGCTTTTGGCAATTACAGAGATTTCAAATATGAACAAACACCTTTTTTCTAAACTGCTGAGCACATACAAACGGGAATTAACCATTTACTGAGACAAGCAATTAAGACAAATTAGAAAACAGTTTCATGTGCTTTCTGCACCACAAATACCTTATAAATGCCTTTCAGTGACCCAAAAAGTGAACAATAAGCCTATGTTAAAGGCTACTGTCAGAGAGACAAAGAGCAAAGACATGCAAGCTTTGTCTACACTCATCTAGAGAAACTCAGCAAATTGCTCTGTCATGCATCTTGTACCCTCCCCAGCAATCATGTGAACCTTTGCCCTTTCGCCCTGACAGATTAAATCGAAGCATGAAGAAGTAGGATCTCAGCCAAAGAATATTACATTTTAAAAGCTGACCTAAGCTCTTTTTATTTGCCCTTTCATTTTGATCTCATGATGATGTTTCAGTACTTTCTTCAGATATTGAGTTCATCAATCTCTAATGCTCTCCTAATGTATTTTAGGTTTCTGAATTTGTTCCATTTCAGGGAAGGGTGAGGTGTTTTGCACTTTACAGACCAACTGTAATAAAAGGGCCTATATGATTCAGGAGATCAAGAATGCTTAGTCATAAAGAAAACTTGTAATCTGGATTTCTCTCACCTCTCAAATTATGACTATTTTTACGCACTAAGAATCAGAATAGTAAAAAAAAAATATTATTTGCTTAAATACTAATTTTGAACCTGCATAAAATTTATCACAAGGGAAAGGATGTGGGCAAGCACCCTCTTTCACCCACCATTGCCCTTCCTTAAACAGTTGCATTTAGCACCCTGTAAGTACTTTGTAATCAGGTGCTTGGCTTTTCCTAAACCTCTAAAACTGACACGAAGATCAATGACATTTGACACTGTGAGTGAATAACAGCACAAACTATTATACTATTTTATATGAAATTAAAATTCTCTGGTCTGCTACAGTTACCTTTTCAATGGGCCTCAGCTTTCAGACCTGAAAACTGAGGGTGCAATCTGCACAGCTCACGTCTAAGTAACAAAACTCTGAATCTTCCAGCTCATCACGCCCAAATTTTTGAAAGGCCTAATCACTTTGCAGAGGCTAAAAAGCCTGGTTGCCTCAATCTAGCTTTAAATAGATATATCACTGTTATCAATAAGATCAAAAGCTTGCAAATGTTTGAACTAATCTCATTTTTCCAAAGGACTGAAGTTTGTAACAGCAATGCATGAGATATCAAAATAGTTGCTTGGGTTATTTGACTTGTGGAAACATTCAATTCATATCAAGCAAATGAAAACACGTTTACAGAAAATAACATTGTTAACAATAAAAAAAAAAAATCCATTTATTAAGCAACACAGTAGAGCTAGAGTACATCAACTCTGAGTTTTTATGTGGGACACAGTCCACACTAAGCACAGAGACTGAATTTATGTCATTCCCAATGACTAAGAAGCTATTATCTCTTCCTTCTACACAATGATCTAATATTGCACACCATCATCCAAGTCTTCCTGACAAAGTAGGAGAAAAAGCACATATATTTGTACACAAAGGATCAATATTTAGAACTGCATAATTTTTTATCTCTTCAAATGGGTCTTCCTGGAAATTAGTCATATTTTAAGTTGATACTCCTGCTGCTGAGAAAGGGGTTTTTTTTGCATATTGTTGTGATGGATATAGAACATTCAAGACCTCTAGATAAATTGCTTCTTAATTTTTAATTAAAAGACTCAACTTTTTTTCTATACCATTTTTCATAGCTAACAGTATATAAAAGTGGTAAAGTAATATTCCAGGTAAGAGAGGAGTTAAATTTGATTCAGAGAAAAACAATGTTCATACAGATTGTTTAAACCACTACTTAGCAGTATTTTATGACCAAATCTCTCAACCGAAATATTCAGTGATTATGAACACAGGTTCATTGCTCAGCTATTAAAGAGTCCTTACTCTTAGATTTAAAGACTGGGAAAGTTCCCAACAGATACCCAGAGAAGACAATGCTAACACTTACGAAAATTTAAGCCTAACAATCACAAAGAAAACACAAAAATGAAAGATCAAGAGGAGAAGAGGGAAGGACAAGTATTATGGAGGATGCAAAACACAGATATTTTCAAGCCTTTGGCTTCTGGACATAAATATATCTTTGCAATATAAATATTCATACATAAGAACAGTATTTCTCCAGCACCTACGCCTGCTACTGGCCAATCAGCTCTGGAACACAGCAGCCTGTTGTTGACACAACCCAAGGAAAGGCTATTTCAGGGCAGAGTGTAAATGGGCTCGATTACACTGCTCCAGCCATAACAAGAGCTTGTGTTTCCCACTGCAAATTCAAAAGTACTACAGTGTAGCACAACTAGCATATTATGGCTGGCAATAGCAATTTCTCTCTTGCTTAAAGGCAATTGTTTACATCAAGGCACCTCCCAGAGCAGTTTTGCATACAAGTGATCATCTGTTAACTGAACTAACATTATTAGCAAAGTTACAGTCTATTATTGGTGTATATTTTATTATAATGCATGGGTTAGCACTTCATACTTACCAGAGGACTGTGCAAAATATTTCTATACTCATTGAAATGAAACCATTTCAGTTCCACAGAGAATGCCTACATGCTTAGATAGAAGTTAAGAATGTTAATTATATGTGTACTTAGAATGATGACTGAGACATCAGCTACTCCTATTCTATGCACGGGGCAGCTGAAGAAGAGCCCAAAAATACCCCTGTGCTCCTTTACACTGCTGAGGACAAGAAGATGTTCATGGCCTCACACCCCTACACTGTTTATCAACATGAAAATAGATTTGGTGGGCCTGTAGGTATTTGGTTTGGTTTCACAGGAAAAATGTGCTGAAGATGTGGATGGCTCTAGGGATGATCCAGACAAAGCAATTCAAGAAGGCTGCACTTCAGATGGATCATGCAATTCCAGCAATCTCTTAATTCCCCTCCTTATCCAGCAGCAATGAAACTCAATTCTATAATCTGACACCTCCTTTGCTTGAATGTCCAATTAAATACATCCAAATAAGTGAAGGACTCCTCAGAAACTCTGGGTTTTCTACCCAAAAAACCCCCCAAAGTCTCTCCTAATACGCTGATGTAAATAAGGAGACACTACTGCAGACAGTACACAGAAATTAGGAACAGACCTCAAGAAGTCAGCCAGCTCATCACGTCATGCTCTCTGACTCTACTTGAATATCTGTGTTATCCCTGACAAATGTTTGGCCAATATTTAAAAACTTTTTCTGCCTATTTACTATTTATTGGTTATGTAGCTGAGATTTCCTCCTAAAATCTCTCCCCTTACTGCCACTTCAAGCTGTTATTTCTGCTCGTGTAGCCACCAGGCACAGAAAACAATTGATCACTATTCTCTTTTTTACAGAACAAATCCAAGTCTGTCAACCTTTGCTCAAAGATCAGGTTTTAAATATATTTGAGTTTGACACATTTCTCTGCATTTTCCTCTCCAAAACTGCCTGCATGAGAAGTGAACTGAGAGATATAGGATGCTAAAAGGCATCTTGAATTCTTTTCCGGCAGGAGAAAGGTATTTCACTTTAATCATTCAGACTCCTGTATCTTTAAAAACCCAGGGCACACCTTCACCAAAGCCTTTGTAGCTGCTGGATGTGTGGAGGTTCTCAGATATTTCAGACTACAGGAAAACCTTTAACAGCCAATTAAGCTGCTTATCTCTCTTGTACTGGGGAGCCCAGAACTGGACACAGTATTTCTGATGTTTATATACTATTTATCATTCCTAAGCAAAGACACAAACTAGACAGCATAGCATTAATTCTGTATTTTAAAAAAAGTCTATGTGAAACTTTGACAATGTTGGTGAAATTTCTAAAATTTCAAGTATTTCACTTACCATGCCCTTGTTAATATATTTCATGAGGGCAAAGAAAGCTTTTAAATTGCCATTAAAAGACCAAAGGCAATTCCTGCAAAGTCGTCTCTGTCATCTAAACGTGACACACACAAATCACCTAACAAATTCTTCCTTCTCTTAGGATTATGAAGTTAATCTAAATATGCGCTACTCACAGATTAGGTCTAGGCCATTTTATTAGATTCGAAACCAAAGAGAGGGTTTTCTCTATTTTTCAAAATGCAGGAACTAAAAATAAAAGTGAGGCTGATGGGCATTTGGCTGAGTGAACACACTCTCTGTTTATTAAAACCCCCAGTCTACAGAACTGCCCAAAGGAAGAGGGATAAAAACATGAAGAAATTATCATTCTGGAATCCCAGTATTGTATGATATAAAGAGAGAGAGAGACAGTGGTCAAAACTGACAGGAATTAAGTATTCAAAGGCAAAATATATGCAGCAGAGATATAAATCTCTTTTCATTTCTGGAACTCGTCATGCAAAGAAGGATGAAATGCATCAGTAAAAAGAAAAACAGATTTAAATCTGTTAGAAGGACCAGAGTTTTGTCTTCACCAGATTTTAAATTTTACACTTTGGAATAAACAAAAAAAGCCCCAAAAACACCCCAAAAACAAACAAGCAAAATCACCAAACAAACAAACAAAAAAACAAACAAACAAAAAAGAGGAACAAGTTTCAGCCAAAAAAATTCAATACTTTTAAGAACACGTCTGGACTATTTAAGCTATAGACTGAATCACAACAGCTTGGGGGCAGGGGAAGGAAACCAGACAGAAACATGGACTTGTGGAACTCCCAGTTGGAAGGGTGAGAAAATAATCCAGGACAAAAGAGTAAAGAATTAGAGAAGAGGTTACAAGTGGGGAGGCCTGAGCACTCATTTAAATATTTTTGTGTTATGTTGAAGTTACTTTATTCTCAGTTTATTTTACCTACGTGCAGCAGATACAAGAACACGCCCTCACAGTGAAATCTGATGTACCAAAAATTAAACTGTCCCTATCTCGAAGTTAACAAACATCAAGAGACTGCTGAGAGGAAACCGGCGAGACTCAAGAGAGGAGAAAACCAGTTTTTGTTTTCCTTTTGCTTTACATGCAAAAGTCAGCAGAGAATAAAGCACCTTTATATTTACAGTATTAAATACTATATTTAATAAAACCTGATGCCTGAAATAATGGAGGCACTACAGACTTGGCCAGGTCCAAGTTAGATTCTGAATGCAATAATTAGCTTTCTACAAAAGGCATTCATTTCATTTCAGTTAAACCACAGAAATATTGTGTGTTTATATTATCTCCTCCAAAGTCTCATTTCCTTTTCACTTATTACATACATGGGACAGGAAGTTCAAATAACAAAGCTGAGGTGCATTAATGAAATGGAGAATGACTTTTTGTTATTTGCAGCACAACTGGAAGAGATACATGTATGTATGTGCCAAAGAAAGTTGGGTGAGCATCAGCACTCTCTTTACCTTTTAGGATTGAAAATAAATTACTCCAGCACAGATGACAGTATGTTTCATGTGGTGTTAAACACTAAAATAAGAGAATAGATGCATAACTCTAAGGAAAATCATAGCACACAGGAATTCTGTATCTGTTTTGGTCATCAAAATGTCTCTCTGGAATAAAGGAACAAGTTATATTCCCTGCCTGTGTTTCAACGGATATCTTTATTTCTGCAAGTTAAGAGAGAATTCCTTCCATTTTACAAATGGCACATTCCAGACTGGCAATGAAGGTACAACTGCCCTCTTCTTAATACGCCATATTTATTTTTAAAAATGTACTCTCCTATCCAAAGGAAGTTAAACATTTAGCCCACGGCCAACACAAAGAGAAATTCTCACACATACAAACTGCCAGGCAGAGCCTGGGTTTGGTTTTTTGTTTGTAAATGTCAGTAGAGAGCCATAGATTTCTTAAAACGTGCCACCAAAATGTGCCAACAAAATGAGATGAAAACATCGATCACTTCAACACGTCAGTGGTGTTTAAAGGAAGTTTAAAAATTACTCCCTGGACTAGATTTCCAGAGATCAGTCCAGACACGAGACAATGATCTTGTGCCCAGAAAGGCCGTATTGTCTTGCAGCTTCCTCCCCAAAGGCTTCCCTTCCAGGTCGTGCTCCAGCAGCAACCCAGATAACATTTAAGTAGTGCACATAGTCCCTTTCATCTTACTCATGCCTTTCTACTAATAAGAACCCGATTTCCCCTCAGACCATGCAAATATCTCCCCTTCTCCCTGCTCTACCCATGAAGCAGTGAAGAGGAAGACACACAGTCCTCCCTTGCGCCGTCATGAGGACATCTGAACAACAATATACCCTTTAGTATTTATGAATTATCCTCATTTCCTAAAAATGTATGGTGATACATGGACCCCACCATCTCCATCTGGAAGGAATCTCAGTGTTTTGGATTCCCACTGGTAATTCAAGAGGTACTGGGAGAGGTTGTTGTGAAACTCAAGCGGAACAGAGCAGAATTCTGCTTGGGCTCGATGCCAGCACAGAGAAGACAAACCACTGAGGAGCAGCATTATTTTGCCCTAAGATGAGTTGAAAGTGTTTTTTCTGACCTCTCAGAGAAACTCAGAAACTTGGCTTCTAGAGAAGGAATAAACAAACAAAAAGGTCCACCCCAAAAGCTATATTGTTCTGAGACTTCAAGAGATCAGGCCCATGCTGGGTGGCTTGTCAGTCATTTTGGTGTCCATACATCACTTCAAAACACACCTCAAGCTGTTTTTTTTAAATTGTGTTTTGAGTTCTTGTAAGTCCCAGAAGTTTAGATAATTTTTACCCAATCGGTCTCAATTTTTTTTAATGATGTGTAATTTGTGGTAACTCATTTTTCATGCAGGATTGCAAATGCAGCAACAACCCTCTGCAACTGTAACAATTGTCAAAAAAGTGAGAGCATGAAAACTGAAATGAAATTTTCTAAATTCATGTATTTGTGTATACAAACATATTTAGATGGATAGACAGATACCCACACTTGCCCCTATGGCAAAAGAAAGCCAGTGCCAAAGGATTCCCTAAGCCTCCAACCACCACTACCAAGTGACCTGCAGACAGTTGAGGGATTCGGACTCACTCCAGCTCAGCAGTCATGTTTTTAATTCTCACCAGTTCAGCACCCCTTTCATTGGCGTTTCTACCAACACAAAAACAAAATTTCATATTTAATATTTAGGCTGCCTTTGGTTTATCAACTTGCATCTTTCTCAGCTTAAGACCATTCATTCTTTGCTCCATTTTCAGACCCAGAAGTTTCAGTCTGGTAACATCCAACCAGGTCTCGGCCAAATAAATAACAATGGGTTGCTATTTCTCGTGTTTCAGATGCCCAAACTGCAGGGGAAAGAGCTTTGGTTGAGCTCACAATCAACTCAAACCCACAACTTCAAAGGAACTCAAGATTCTAGCCCGTATAAAATAATTTCATTTTAGTAGCAGCTTGATGGCAATAAAACTTAAAAAACTATTATTTTTCTTCTGCTACAGCAATGTCCTTAATCAGAGAGTCACTTCTTCCGAACATGTGTGATTAATGTGCAATAGAAGAAAAAAAAAACCCTGCTTACACCAAAGCAGAGCCGCTACTTAAAAATGCGACTACTACGCCAAGATTTGTCTTAAATAGTCTCAAATTTCTAAAACAGACTCCAAGATTAGCTCAGATATCACACTACATTCATGTCGCATCATAAAAAAAAACCAGTTTTTAAGATTGCCTTATACAAAAATCCTCTTCTGAATTAAAAGAAAAAAATTACTCATAGTATGTTATGCCTCAGATATTGAAAACTACCTTTCAGGAAACACACGTATATTAAGAAATCATAGCTGTAGTAAACAGCACCCACATATTGTCTAAAAACTGTGCAATGAGCCATCTTTTTTTAGGTTTCAAAGCCTAAAATTGTAGAAAACAGCTTTGTCTTACATGAGACTGCAGATTCCCTACCCCTGTAAATTTGACTCTGTAAATAATGTGTTGCAATGATGCCAGACAGGGGATGGCAGCACAAAATGGTCAGCAAGAATAAACTGTGGGTAGTTGAGTCTTGAGGGGATTCATTTTGAGAGAGAAAGGGGGCATTTCTGCCCAAAGAAGACCTGCTAGGATCCATATTCACAGGAGCAACATCTTCCAAACTATAGATGTGCCAAGCAAGCAGAACCTTTGTTTAAAGCTCTTTTTGATAAGTTGAAACCTCCTCATGGCCTAGGTCCACATTATGGCCCCTGAGGTTGAAAGTGTCAGACATCCCCAAAAAAGGCAATTAACCCCAGCGCACATCGGGATTGTTTATTTGGAAACAGGTCCTTCTGGTCAGCAGTTAAACAGCAGATTCTGCTTTTTGCACGGGCAAAGTCAGAAAACTCTGCCAAAGGAAAACAAACTAGGAGAGGCAACGGTGAATAAGGTTCAAAGAAGCCATTCAGAAAGGTGATTTCTGTGTACACATTCTCCTACAATGACTACAATCTTCTTTGTACTGCATGAAGCCTCGCCTGGGCATTGCTGTGGTGCTGAATAGGAATCAAACTGTACATCCCAGTATCTCATCTGAGCGTGTAATCACTCGACAAATCAATCAGCACTCACTTCACTCAGAAATACAAAGGGACAGATTCACCTCCTAGTTCCAGGGGGATCTGCAATCAGAGATTGTGATGAAAAGAGCCCAGGGCTTTGCCTGTTCCTCTGCTCTGCCTGTTCCGCCTCAGGCAGCTCCAGCAGGATTCCAGCCCTATCAATGCCTACGACTGAGAGGAGGCACATCTTCCCTCATCTGGCTTTTGAAAAAGTCCCAAAGCCAGCACAGGAATGGGAGGTGAACAGGAGTCAAACCTGGTGCCCAGGTTCTGGTGAGGCACCTTTCCTCTCTGTTCTCCAGCTGGAGCTGAGGGACACACCCCACACCCAGGCAGGGAGGGAGGCTCCAGATTCCTGCCCTGCCAATGTGCTGTACTTACACAAGAGAAGTAGGACAGAAGTACCAAAGAGAAAAACACTTTTCCCACAGGCTTTCCACTTTTTCCTCCTGAGGCAAGAATCTGCTGTGCAGATGAACCAGACACAAAGCGAACCTTACAGAACATGAAACTGTGCTTGAGAAGAAAGGGAAGTAAAAAATCCTGTATAAAGGAAATAGAGCCTTCTACTTGTGCTACCCAAAACTAAGGGGCTTCAGTCAGAGATCAGTTCAACCTTGCTGCACAGTTCATTGCAGCAGATTGTACCCCTGAATCTGATCACACACAAGAACTTGAGGAATTCACTGAAAATTCACTTTTACATTGCAATAGGAGAAACAGCACTTACATCCTTAATAACACGTTTTGGCAGTGGAAAGACTGGCTTATACCAAACCCAAAGTAGTCATTAGAGTGTCTGCAGAGATTGTGCCACTTTCCTGCATGTTTCAAAGCCACTGTTTGAATGCAAAGCACTCCGGTCCTTCCCAAAGGAATTTTGTAGCAGGTGGTGTTAATAATCCCCGAAACAGGATTCTCTTTGCTGCACCAGCTAAAAGTTCAGGGAAAAGGGATTATGACAAAGACTTCACCTGACCCAGTAATGCCTCTGTCATTTGTCACCTCTCATGTCAGTTTTAGAATAAGCAGGTATAACATTTCAATCATAATACTGCAGATGTACTTCTACACTTGCCAAGGTTGAAGGCTAACGTGCTCTCAGAGAGCCATTCTCCCGCAGGAAAATATATGGAAATTAGAAAGACCTACAATTCTACAAGGAACTGCTAGTTTTCTGGAGGGCTTTTACAAACCCCTTCTCCTCTGTTTAATCT
>VZTZ01002947.1:0-119703 GCA_013400955.1 Drymodes brunneopygia | reverse complement strand
AAAAAGAGAGAGAGAGAGAGAGAGAGAAAAGGCATGAGAGAGAGGTCAAACCAGAATGTCTCCAGTGAAATATCTGTGTGACAGTTTTCTGAAGTCACCTTATTGAAAGTAACACTGCCTCTTGTCTTAACATGAATGCTTTCTAGTTTTCATTTATGTTGATTGCTCATGCATTAAAAAATGTCTGGGGCAGCAATGTAACATCACATAAGGAAGAGTTGAAAGATATGAAACCTTTCTAATATCTAAACCCAACGGCACAGATACATCAGAGCCATTATTTTGTCATTAAAGTCCTATCTTTATAATAAATTAAAGACCTTTGGACCTGTATTATACACTGGAGTTGTGTGACTACATAAGCAAAGCATTTCACTATTAAATATGTACTTTTCTAAATTGCAATAAAAATAATTTATTTCACAAGGGACATTTACCAGACACATTTTAAATATACCATACGAATTCTTGGATGTTTTTCCATAAATATTTAAGGTGTGTAAGAGAAATATATCAGATATTAAATAACATCAATTGATAGTTTAATTCTGAACTATTCAATAAATTTTTAGACTTCATTCATCTTTTAAATGGCACTTTAGCACTTTAAAATGCTACTATACAGGTATATCCACATATTTAAAAACATCTCCAAAAGGCAAAATCACTGTAATAAAACCAAATTCAGAAAATCAGGGCCTAGAGATTTAATTTACTGGTGTTTTTTTAAAGGAAAACCAAAATTTCCAGTCATCTCAGAGATTTCATCTTCTAGTGCTAGAAGTGCTAGTGGCCATAACTAGAAACATTAATCTGAAATGCCCTTACTCTGATTTGTCTACAATAACCTGTGAGAAGAACAGAGCACCACTCTTACATGTGTCAAAAACCCAAATCAGTATATATTCAGTTTAAAAATGAGTAAAAGGACTACAAAGAAGAAGTACACAAATCATATACAGTTGTATAAGATTTTAAAACCCTTAATCCTTTGGCACTTGAGATAGATGTTTATTTAAAATAGTAAGCTACTGAGAAAGTACCTTTTTGTGCCTTAGCTCTTCATAAAAAAATCCACTAATGCATTTTACTACTCATTTTTAGCAGATACAGTATGTCAAGACCTGGTCCTCAGTGAGTAAAGCAAGAGCTGCTTTACTATATTCAGGCTGGTGTCTTTCAAGCAAACAAGACATTTCAGGAATTTTTTTTCCCAGTCCCATTTACTCCTGCCCACACTTCCCAGTGCTTGCAATCCCATTCTCCGATTTCCTGTTCCTCCCACTCCCTTTCACACACTCAGAATTATTCTTTTCCTCTTCCTTTCAGCCCATCTCCCTTTGTCCTTCTAGCTCCATTGCTCCTATGAATCCACCTCTCCTCCCACTTCTGCTATTTTTCCATATTTCTTTTGAAAGAAAACAAAACAAAAAGAAGTCCACAAAGAAATTCTCCCTTAAAAAAGAACAGGGAAATAATCCTGAAAATCAAACCTCAGTAAAACCAATGAATAACCCTGCAACTGTACCAAGCCTCACTGATCTGTATGCAGCATTAGACTCCGTTATCTCCTGCCTTTTCATTTATTTATTTAGACTATAAAACAAACAAGTTAAGATCTGAGATTTAATTCAGTAGGTCACTTATTTGATTTCAGGATGCAAAGATGGATGGCTGGAGGAGTTCAGGTGGCTTAAGCAACTACTGAAAAAAAAAAAAACCAGACAAAATTAAGCTTCCATCAAGGAAATGTAAGATCCTTCTCTAAACTCATCGTCTTAACAGCATCCTGGCTGCATCAACAGGATTACTCACATCTTGCACTACAACCAGCAGCAACCTGGAGGGCCCTGCAGTGCCTGGTTGCCATGTAACTATCATCTACCATCCAAAGAGGCATTTCTGTCTGGAATAAGAACTCTAAGCTTTTCCCATGTTATTGGTTTAACTGGAGTGTGGCTTCCCCTTCATCCTCCCCTCTCTGGCTTCTCTACTTCTGTTCTCCAGGCACTGAGATTAAGTGCCTATATATCAAAGGACGATTGCCAAGGAAAGCAGAAGTTAGATTATAATCAACACAGAGCTGGAGTCTCAGTGCTTACACTCCTCTTAGGGCTGCTATCAAAACAGTAAGTGCTCCACAGACCTGTAAGACACATTGAGCCACACTACTCTTGTCCCTGCACGGGGCAAGTGTCACCAGCCTGCAATGAACAGTGCAAATGCACCTGCACACATCTAAAAATTGAACCTGGAGTTCACATTAATAATGGAGCACTCCAGGTGGTCTGCAAGCTGGGGCTGTAATGAGGAACTTTCAGTCACACATTAGTTATCAAATGCTGAGCCAGGTCACTACACATGAATAAAGTGATCTCCCTAGAAAGATGAAAGGGGAATTATTTTTTTTTCTTTTTAAGAGAGATTACACCAGCCTTCTGTAAAAGGTCTGAAGAAAGACAATGTGCTAAAACAGTTAACTTGATTAGACTGGAACTGAATAAAGCACATCAAGAGCTATCAAAGGAGTAGAAAATCATTCTGAACTGTATATGCAACAGTGGCTAAATCCCACTCGATGCCCTCTGAACCCCTGCTGACAGCAGAGCTCTGAACTGGGATTGCACTGCCTGCAAAACCAGTGGAGGAAATGATGCAGGTCTCAAGCGTGGCTGCTGGGGGCACAAGGAATGTCAGGGGTAACAGCACTAGCCCTGGGAACAGGGAGCACCTTTCCCACAGCCTGCCTCTGCTGACCACTCACCCGCTCCAGGGAGCAGGCTTCCCCCAGGCTCTGCAGGGACAACCTTCAGGCAGGGCCGTGACAAACACGAGAAGGAAAATCAGGATCTCCTCCAGACTGTGAGAGATTGAGTCCCTGTGTGCCCTGCTTCCCATCTGCTCTGTCCACTGGCATGGAGGGTCCACGGAAGGCACATGAAAACACTCTGGCACTTTTCATACTGAATTTGCTCGGGGGTCAGAGGATGACAGAGTGTCTAGAGGATCATTCCCACTTCAAAGAGCCTGGGCAGTGTGTGTTTAGGGAAGAACAAACATAGGATATAAAACTGATGTCCCATGTGATACCTGAAGGATGTTTTGCTTTTTCTCCTAAACACCTTTCACACAGTTCCCTATCCCCACAGGTATCAGCATGCACACTTGTGATGCTTTAGGTGTGAGAACTCAGCCTGGTTTCTTGGTGTCCTGCAGGCCGGGAGACCAAACAGCCCAGAGCTGCAGAGTCAGGAGAGCAAACATTCCATTGCTGTGAGAACTCAAGGGCCCCTGGCAGGACAGATTCTGGAAACTGGAAGTGAGCCCAGCCCAGCCCCTTCTTGGGCCCTCTAGTTAGATATGCTAATGAGTAAGGTCTTTAATTGTACACTCGATTGGGGGTGAGGAGGACACTGTGACACTGTCACCTGGGTGAAGCAATGCCTGGAACGGGATCCTGTTAAACACCGAGGGAAACGATCCCCAACCCTCTGACCCTGTCTGAGCTTTGATTTCCTAAGAGCAGGAAAAGGCACCACATGTTGCCCATGCAGCAGAAGGCCTTCACGTGGCCCTGCTGGGAGGCCATTCCAGCAGACAGCACACCAACAGCTCTGATCTTTAGGCCGTACAGCTCACCCAGCACATCCACCTGGTGCTCTCGGCCAAAACAGGGCTTTGCCCCCCTGAAGGAACAGTGGAAAGAAGCAACTGCAGACAGAAGGCAGGTCACTCAAATCTCAAGCATCCCCCTTCATCCCACGAGGAGCAAACAGAATTAGGATCCAGAAATAAGGAGGCTCAGAAGATCTTCAGCTTTACAGACTTTTTTCTAAATCTTCCCAGTGCCTTGCCCGGGGGCAAAATTACTTTTAAAGCTTTGTCTTCTGAGAAAGAAACAGCTATTGTAAGTAGGAGCAAAGGAATATTGGATTGCCCGCTCATCAACGTGTATTGTGACTGTACAGGAGTAGGTTGATGAAATCTGGCAATGGGGAAGGGATGAAAGACGAGAGCAGGATGGTGCCCTAAAACTTGGCAACACTGGGTCTGTCTGAAGCTCCCTATGTATTGTAGTATTGCTGTGAAGCACTAGAACAAGACAATTATGCTATAAATCAAGTTCAGTTCAGACTAGAAAAGCTCTTCATCTATTTCACAGATGGATCTAGTACAAGGACAAGGTAAAATAAAAGTAGTGAAGTCTCTGCATTTTGTTAGTACCTGATCCTGTAATCACAGACAGGGAAGCTTTTGCTGCTTACTACTCTGCTTTTTCATGAATAAGGTAATTCAGTGAGATACCCAAAGATATAATAAGAAATATCACCAAATACAGAATAAATCAGTTAGTTGTTCTTCTCATAATTAAAGCACTATACAGAAAATCCATCAAAGTGTTCCTACCAATATGCACAATTCAAAATCAGCAGCATTCAAACATCCTCAGAAAGATGAACATAAATGAAATTGCACCAGCTTGAAAAAAAACACAAAAATAAGTCTATCTACTGCATGGCTCTGGAAACTGAATGTAAAGCTCTCCCTGAGAGAAAGCCAGCTCCCAATCTTATGAAGCTGTTTTAGCTTAATTGTTTTGAGATGCAAATGTAAACAGTGCAGAGTGACATTCTTCACTTGGGAGAAAAACCAAAACCAAAGAATAAACACAGTTGCTGGATCTGAAGCAAGCTGTTCACTGTCCTGAAATAATATAACTTACTTAGACATGTTTTCATGCTGAGAAGCTGGAGAAGCCAAAGTGCTGCTTAAGGGCCATTTGAGACACTTTTGCACCTAATGAGGACAGCATATTTTTTGCAAGATAGTGTTATTTCCTTTTTTTCCCAAGCATCCCTACATGGAAACTGATAACAGCTTCTGAAATACCACAGCCTGCGTGTTATCATCCAAATAAATCATTGTACTGGGGGAAAAAACAGCTCCTGGAATAGGAATAATGGAAAAATGAACCCAAAAGCCAAAAGCATATAGGAACTAAGTGAAAAGTTGTTATTGCCATCAGTGTGCAGGCCTTGCTGCCAGAAAGCATTAATCCTGATACTAATTTGAAGACTTCTATGAACTAATACTAGACATACCTATTCTAATATTTTTTAAATTCATTTTTAATGAAACCTGATCACTAACTCTAGCAAGCTGCTCTCAGAAGTCAAGCCTACTATTTTTCACACCACCTGAAACATGGTCTTCTGTCCCTAACAGGCTCTTTCTGAAGGAACAGTATGTTAGCATTCATTACTGTAACCCATTGATGTATATTTTATTTGTGGTTTTAAAGTTTTCAACCACTTTTCTTTGATGCAATGCATAATCAGTAGTAATTAGAAGACTACCTTAAAAAATGGAAGCCTCTGAACAAATTTTGTGATAAACCATCAAAGGAGTGGAGTTTGAAGTAAAGGCCTGAAGGGTAAGAAACAAACTAAACTTGAAATAATTTAGGTCTCTAAGAAACATGGCAGGAGTGGGGGAAATCTCTACCATTAAGAGCACTGGAAGGTTTAATTTACAAAAAATTTGTCAGACACAGCTTGTTTACCTGGATGTAGAATTAGACCAATGGATACTGCCATGCTTGCACCACAATAAATTGGAACGTTTACGCTTCTATACTGAAAATGGTTCACTTGTAAAATCACACTTCACAGCTCAAGGAAAAACGATCCCACAGGATCCTTAAAGGAAAAGCAGTGTATTTTGGTTCACTACCACTGACTTGTGGTCCACGGTCAGCTTAAAATCCTTCTCTGAATGAGTCCTTGAAAGGTAATTAAGAGAGGAAGGCATGCTGCAGCAGGCTCAAACTCAGGGAACATACAGGCCATACTTCCACTAAGAAATGTAAAGTTGTTCACAAATGCCAAGAGGCTGCAAAATGCTTCTGCAGACAATTTTCTTTCATTCCTAATGGGAGTGTTGCATGGGTACCTTATGCTTTAGAATAAACACACATCAATCATTTATCTAATTTTTCTATTTCACTTAATGCCAAATTTATGTAACTATAGATTAGTAATGAATGACTAAAGCTAGAAAATACAAGCTTTACTTATTTTTACTTTGTAGATTAAAACAATTGCCAATCCGCAAGTGGAGAAGTTTACAGCAATTCCTCTTCGCTTTATTTAAAAATTAATGTTATAATTTCAAAACCTTTTGAGAGTCAACTGCCTGCAAGCACACTCTTACATCATTTCAAAGCTCAGGTCCTTCAGCTTTAAAAATAATACTTGAGTTTATTCTTGCAGGCAAAGAATTCTGCTGAAAACTCTTTTCAAAATGTTTGAAGAAGCACTGATGAAACGGTAGCAAAAAGTTCACAGAGCCAGGCTGGCAGTCACAGAAGCAGTTTTACCAGTGCTCCATGAAATTCAGCTTCAGACAACAGACCCCTACATAGCTCAGACTTTTTCAAGCAGACAGGAGCAGATCTGTCGGGAAGTGTGGGAAGTCTGCCAAACCCTCAAAATCAACAGTATAGCTGGGAAAGGGAGTCTGAACTACTGCAACACCTGAAACCAAAAATGTAGAGCTCAGAAAGGGTTCTGAACACATCTAAATTAAGAGTAATAGAAGCGTTCAGTCCTCATTAGTGTTTTCTATGTATATCAATCAGAAATGCTACTAAAACCCCTTGGAGCAATCAAATATTGTAAGCACTTTTTTGACTGAAAAACTGAAGATACAGAAAAAAAATTCTTGCACAGTACAAAGATAAAAGGCTGCCTTCTTAATTCAGCTACTATTAACACTTGCACCTGGTGGTTACATAATTAAATACAGAAAACAACAATTGTACCCTAAGAGAAACTTAATTAGATTAGGCATGTAGTAACAAATGCAAAATTACCATCATTAGTATGTCAGTGTACTACAAATGGAAATGCTTAAATGCCAAGCCCACAGCTCCCATGTCTGATTTATTCCCACAGATGAGGAGGAGACGGCGATTTGCTCCCTTCTGTAATTTCAGGACTACTGCATCTAGGTGAGATTTACCCACAAAGGAGCAAGCAGGAGTATTGCTGGAATCTCCCTCCCCAAAAATTCAGGTGCACTGTTGCTGATGGATGTTTTGTGCTACAAAAGCAAAACCAGATCGGGCAGTGTGGAATAAACTAACGAGTCTACAAAGCTCCTGTGTGTCCTGATCCTTACACAGGCACCTGCTTTGCTCACAGATGAGGCACTGAATGGTACAGCAGCTTCTCCCCCAGTTGAAAGGAACATGAATCCTTTAATTTCAGGCTCAAAGCTGTAACAACCAGAAAATATGAATTAAGATTGCAAGGAAAATGTTCCAATGGCCGTATGGTATAGACAGTGATGCACTTGAAGAGATTGCCTGTGGAAGTTGCAAAGTAACAATCAAGGAAGACAGGGAGGAGTGTGAGAATGATCCACCCAGAGTGACCTAAGCCAAAGTGATACTGTCTGAACAAGTCTTGCTTTCCCCTGATTATATATAGAATCTTTTAAAATAGCTGGGATCCCCTTCCCCAGACCTGCTGAAGAGCAGCAGCTGTGAGGCCTGTGTGCAGAGTCACATGAGGGAAAGGAATGAGCTCCACTGTTATAATCAAACAAGTTCTTTTCCAGTTGTCTTCTACCATCTCAGGGGGAACTGTACTCACAGACCTCCAGATCCCACCACCATGGCAGATCAGACTCAGTGGGACCAAAGACAACTGTGGGTGTCACCAACTTGTCATCCCAAAGGTTCTATTTCACATCAAATGGACACACCACTGCAAGCCTGTGGTTCTCTAAATGCCACGGTACTCCAATTTGTCAGGAATTACTGTGAGCTTAAAATGGGTATTGAAATGCTTTGTATATTTAATCAACTTTCCTCAGTTATTAAAATACAAATACTCCCTGAGTTTTAGGGCATGAATTTGCCCTAAAAAGCTCTTAGAGACCACAGCAGCCTTCCTGGATAGTTCATGCCTGTGAAATAATTTAAACATTACCACTGGAACAGTAAAGCCAAACAAGTCTTCCTTGTCTTCCTTCCTTCCTGCAGTGTCTCCCCTGGCAGGACAGATATTTAACTAAATCTAGCACCTAAAGCTACACTTTATTTAAACAGCTTTTTGGTAGGAGTTCCAGAGGAGACGTGATCCAACTTGTTCAATAAGAACTATTAGGATTTAAATAACACAAATGAGAAAAACACCAGACTAAGAATTCAGCTTGTTTTTAGAGAAGTACAGCCATATCCTTACCCTTGATGGCAAAGCTGCCATCAGGTGAGTATGAACTCTGCCATACTTGTGCTGCAATACTAAAATTTGCAATTTCTCCTCCCATAAGGCAAAAATCCTTCCCTTTATTAAGAAAACCCAAAGAAGCATTAGGCGAAGTTGTGATCTGACATGAAACTTTATCATGTAGTCAAGAAATAAAAACTTAAACATTAAAAAAGAAGCCTGGTTTACAACCTTTTTAAGGAAAATCAAGGTATTATGGGGTATAAGTAAGATTTTTTTCTGGAGAAAACTACAGATACACAAGGTTACCCAGCTGTGCAGCCATGAAACATATTTTTCCTGATTAAATAAGGGAACTATAGCAACCAAGGGTACCATGGCCTCACATATGCTGTAATAATGAGACATAATGAAGGGTCTTCTGGGGAACTCTCCCACTACTGCTGAAATTTTATAGCATCAAAATTGGGAACTAATTTTGAAAAAGAGAGAATCCTATTTAATATTTGATGTGCATTGGTACTTCCTTCCTTTATAATGAAACAATTTCCTCTAAACATCCACATTCTTTATGCTGGAAAAAAAAAATCAACTGCTCCTGCTGAGCCAAGTCTCAAAAGGAAAGATAATAATATCTCATATGAACGTTACAGTATTTGCTTAGTGTATCTTATTTGCAGATATCATCTTATTTGAATAATCATATGTTTGCAATTTTCCAGCTCCTGATGAAAAACTGACCTGTCATCAGAGCAAATTTCCTTCAAAACTCACCCATGACTGTTATCTGTACCTGGTGTTATTAAGAATATCCCTTTTTTGAGACTCATTACACCAGTTATCTACGTACAAACTTATACACGTAAGAACTCTCGTCTTACTTCACGGTGAGCACATGTGGCTTTTCCTTGCTGTAAAAAGTGACTTGAAAGAACTGTCTGATTAATCTTCCAATTCGTTGTCCAGCTGCCATTTCAAGGGACAAGTTTTCTGCTGCACCTTTTGTTCCCGGCGAGGGCAGGCAGCCCTGCCTGCAGCGCTAATTGCTCGTAAGCCCAGAGCAGGGGCGAAATTCCACTGCAGCTGGGTTAGAGCTGGATTGAAGAGAGGCCCCATCCTTGGACAAATAATCCCCACAGAGAAATTTCTGCCCAGTCATCAAGGGTGGAGAAATACAAAGGAGGTAGGAACACCAGGGGCTTTATCCTTTTACAGCGACAATGCCACCTTCATTCCTAAAAGCCATGGAACAGCAGACAGGGTGACCACTGTGCTACAGCCGGACTGGATTAAACATTTCAAATCAAAATTGCGGTGGAAAGATAAACAAAGATGACAGCCATAACTGTAGGCTTCTGTAAACTCTTCTGTCACTTGAAGCAGCTCTGAAATTGGCAGTTCTCTTTCATTTGCCTGAGTAATGAATTCATTTGGCCTGACAAATTACTGCCTGCTCAGAACACTCTTCCCTTCATCCCAGCACAAACTGGTGAAAGGAAGGAGTAGTGCCACTACCTGCATTTAGAGGCCGATGATATGAGTGAAGATGAGAGGGGCTGGTGACTGAAGCTATGATTAGAATATGGCGTAAGAATAAAGCTGGCAATGAAAGGGCACAGCCATGCAAATTCCAAGAGAAAATCTGGGAGAATGGTGTGGGACTAAAGCGAAACCATTTCCCAGTAAAGAAACTGGACAGTAAGCCAGGAGCAGAGGGGAACTGTGACTGGCTAGACATGGAGAATTGTTTTTAGAAGTGAACATTAAGGTAGAAAGTTAGAAAGGGGACACTCACTTCCTGCACCCCGAATGTTTGAGAACAGAGTCTCACATTACCACCTGCCCAGCAGCAGAGGAAGTTATCACTCATCTCTTCCCCTCCACACTTGTTTCCACACCCATCACTCCTCTCTCAATCAGCTCTCTGCTCCTTAATCACATCAAAGCAGCTTTTTAAGACCACAGCTTAAAATTGTCTAAGTAAAGATGCTGCCCAAACACAATTCCTCTTCAATGTGTAAATTTAGGCCTGCAGTCTTCAGAACAGATGAGAATAAGGGAGTAATAAACTGGAAAATGCATAGTGGGACTGGGAACAAGAAGTAGAGAATAAGGTGAGAATCTCAAGGTACATTTCAACTGGATGATTTATAATCTGGTGTTGCATCCTAAAAGGATATACAAGTTCCAGTTGGAAGAATCCCTTGGAATTTATCAGACCTACTTTTTGAAACAAAAGGACATCCATTTCTTTAAATAAATCAGCCCCCTGCCGTATAGCCTGGGCCTTAAAATTAGAATTCTCATGTTAATCTCTGGGTTTGTTTTTTTTCCTTCCTCTTTTGGTGAAGGTGGCATTATTGTTCTGGGGAAGACAAATAAACTCCCTATGAAATCTTTAATTTACCTATGAAATCATATACCAAACTGAAAAGTACCATAACAAATACTGGTTTGCAGACAAGACTAGTAAAGCTTGGGTTTGCTTCGAGCGAGGAGGATGACTGGGATGATGTTCCAGCTGGAAGAACAGTGAAGTTGAACAGTTAGAGGCAATATCATATACATACACACATGCATAGAGACTGTGAGCCTCCAGGCAACTTACATTTTGGCAATTCCTACCTTTAACTGCTTGGATTTGCACCTTAATAACATTCTTTTAACATTGTGTGTGTATAATACGCTCACAGATCACTCAGCCAAGATAAAAATGATTTAATCAACCACGTTGTGAATTATTTGGGAAGCTTACCCCAGCTTGCTAAGTTGCAGCACTGCCCAATAAAAATTAAAGCAGATGCCTATGTGAAGCCCAGAAAAACAAGCTGATAATGTAAAAGGAACAGACTGAACTGTAACAGAAGTGTGACAAAAAATATTTTGTTCTTTGCTACTGTCTATGTAGCCAAAACTACAACACTACAGATCTGCCAGTCCAAATGGCAAAGCCATCGCTTTGAATTTTAAAAAGAAAATTAGCTTTAAAAGAAACTTGAATTATAAACCCTACACATTATGAGGTATTTACATAAGAACAAGGAAAAATATGTAAATTAGGTGACTTTGTAAAGAAGAAAAACCCAACTTTTCTACACATAATCATAAGGCAGCATTTTTTGTAAGGACAATCATTGAAATTCTTCAGCTGTTGAAAGAGGCTAGATTTGATTGATAATAAAATTAGATACTTTCTCAATCCAAAAGACTTTTTAAATCATCAAATATTTTAAAACACTTTGTTATTAATACTATAAAAATTAAAATTTGAAATAAACAGTGTTTCTCTAACTTAAAGAAGAAAAGGCCCAAGTAAGAACAGTGAATTCTGTGTATTTAGAATTACTAACAGTGGTAGCCTCAAATACATTACATTTGTTCTATATACAGATTTTATCTCCTTAGTGTAGAACTGTTTATCTAGCAGTACTTATTTCCAGCTGGTAGTCCTGTCATTCCCTTAGAGAATTTGCTGTATCACCAATTAAGGTCTAATTGTCAGAAAGTTGCTCTCAGTAGAGTATGTTTTCACTTTCTCCGAACATCATCCTGTTTCTACCAATGACACTCGTAACAAAAATTAAAATTCCTCTTCCTTCCAAATAGGAATCCAAATTCCTACCTGCAAAACCAATCTAGGTTTTTACATTTTTGCTTTGCCATCAGAGAGCTGATTTTTGCTCTTTTCTACATGGACCTTTTGCAAAACACACCGTTTCCTAGCTTCATTTTCCAGCTGGAAACTGGAGAAAACATTACTTCTCTGTTCACTAAGTAATTAGGTCTGTGGAGTATTTAGACTCTGAGATAATAATGCTCATAGAAACGAGGCTTACCATGTGTTTTCTTTCATATCAACTCCATTTTCTGCATTTACTGGCCCTGGTCACTTCACATCTCAGGTTACTGTTTCCCCACTACATTTGGTTTTAAAAATAAAGTCTAAATTGTAGCTACCAAGTCATTCAGGCTAAACTTGAAGCCCTAGAAAGGGCAGGGTGGTATTTATTTGTTTCCTTAAATCACAGGAGCTGTCTACCTTGTAGTCTTCCATATGTCATTAGAATGAAAATTAGCAACTCAAAGCTGCATTGCCATCCAATGCTATCAATTCGAAAAGATGAGCAACTGCAAAAACAGGCTTGTACATGCAGATCTTCCACTAATGTTTCTTAAAAAGCAGTTCAATGAATGAAAGAGTTTTAATCCTTCATTACCAATCACAACATTTCATTTTCTGTACTGTGCCACAAGCTCATTCCACTTCACACTGTCTGATACAGGGTCCTTAAAGCTGGAAGGAAGAAAAGCACACTGAAAACAAAGGAGGACAGATCTTTCCAAGACACAACTATCCTGCCATCTACTCTGCTGGAGATTTTCTTGGCTTTTGAAAAGCTGCATCTTATCATCTGTAAGCGCTTTGCTTAGAAGAAAGAACTTGGGAAAAATGTGATCAGGAAAGGGCAACTCATTTATGAGTAGTGAAGCTCTGTGGAAAGAGCAGAAAATTTGAAATAAGAAGGTGAGAGGTGAATGCAGACCTGATTTCATATTCCTTCATTCTGTGCAGCAAGAGGAGAGCTGTAAATTCTTTCTATAATATCTGTAATTTCAATACTTGGGTTTTCCTTGGCTCTGTAGTTAAATCTTGGGCTTTATTCAAAATTGTCTTTGAAAATACAGTGACTAAGAAGTAATTGCTTTCATTAGAAACAGAAAGAAGAAACTATTGCAAATTCTTTTCATTACAGGAGGTGGGGAATTAAGGATGATGACAATCTCCAATCTCTGACCCTTGGGGTCAGTACATCAGCAGACAGCGGTGCAGCGATCTTCTCCCTCCTTCTGGGAGGTGTGAGTGTTATCTAATATCCATATTCTCATTTTATTGGACATGTCCACAATTTACAAGGATAACCAGCAAGAATCAGCAAACAGCTGGTGTCATTTTTCTACGCCTTCATGCTCACACCTGTATACACATTTGATGTAGAAATTAATGAGCTTGGGGCTTAGAGATACTTTTAAGGAAAATTTTACTGATTAAGGACTTTGTTTTGTATTTAGGCATACCAGCATGAAAGCTTCAGTAAATGGGTTGATATTCAAAAGTGCCTCTATGTCTACAAGTGAAGTACCTCCATCACTCCTTTATTTCATTTCTATTTCTTTTAATACCCCCCTGTAAAACCAACTAAACCAATTTTAAATGTTTTAAATTGCATTTCGCATTTTCCTCCTATTGTAGCCTGGTCCTCCTACAGGACCTCCTTTCCTGGTTCTCCTCAGGACCAGGAAAAAGCTGTAGATCTCACCTCTGAATAACAGATTTAAAAACATCACCACCCACTGTTTGAGCCTAACAAATCATGTCTTTCCTGCCATGTTCGCTTCATTCTTACCTCTGCAAAAGGGACACCGGCGAGATTGTTCGGTGTGAAACTGAACAACTTTGACAGATCTCCCAATTTACAGATTTTTCTTTAAGGAAACCAACCAAATGCCTAATTTTAAAAACCATCTTTCTGTAGACTGGCACATATATATACTCAAATGCTCAACCCTATTCTCCCTGCAGCACACAGCAAAGTGCAGCGCTTCCTGCACTCCCAGCCCATCCTCCCTTGGCAGCTGTGCCCCCCATCTCCAGCTACGGGAGGAGAGCCTCAACTGAAGGTGCCTAAGAGGACTGAGCAGCACCTTGTTCAATGAAAAAATTGTGTTTTCTGCATACAAGACACACATGAGACATATATTGTACATGTATTTGTCTGTATGGGGAAAAAGTGTTTATGTTTTCAGAGCACATTGCATTGACATAACAGACTGTGAATTGCCTCATACAATGTGTGCTATCTGTCATTTAGGGAAAGTTTGTGATCTCTCTCCCAGATTTGCAGCTCTGTCCCCCAAAATGCAGGAATAAAGAAAGAAATGCATTCCTTACACAACCACCTGCCTTTTCACCTTGGATTTTTATCAAGGGTGCTTCAAATTTTCTATGACCACGAACTAAAGGTCCCAGTCTAAGAAAATTACTGTCCTGTTTTTATGCATTTATTTATGGACACACGTGCTAAATCCGACTTTCTGAAGACACTGCAAGATCAAGTCAAAAACATATATAGTGACACTCATATATATATATATATATATATGAAAGTCATGCATAGAGAGCAGAAAGTGTGTATGTTCATGCTTTACTTGTGAGTACATACCACTGCAATTACCTCATAACAAAATTCAACAAAATGAGGAGAGTTAGTGCAATGGTCTATCTGAGACAGAAAGAGACCTCACAATGAAGTGGGAGTTCAGAGTGCTGTGGACTCAGCACTCAGTAACTGATGAGTGAAAATTAAAGCATCACTTCCTAATGCCCAATGAAGGCAAGGCAGCAGCAATATGAAAAGGCTGAGGACAGCAGTGAGTATGGCTGCATGGACTAAATCCTGGATTATTTTCATGAACAAAACAGTCAGTCATGGTTCTGGATCACCAGCTGGAACAGGAGCATCACTTTAAAGAATCATAGGCTGAATATGTATTTCAAAAAAAAAAAAATCAGAAAAACCCAAACTGATCAGATAGCTGTATCAGTTCCTGTAAATAGCAAAACACAATTTATTTATTTTTAACTAACTGCTCGGAAAGAGTAATTAGCAGGATACAATTAGGCAACAACTGAGAAATACTTAAAATCAATCCAGGGACTTCCTGTTTATGATCATTATCCATAAGCTTGTATAAAAAGATTGGAGAAAGGAAGCTGGCACCCTATTTAAGCAAAGAGGAAAATATATCTCATACTTTAACAAAAACAAAAAAGAAACTTGAGTAGAGCACACATTTTAAATACAGCCACAGCAGTTTACGTTAAGGGTCCTTTGAAATAAACTTACTAAATTAAATAAGCTTATTTATTTATAGAGCTTTCACCATTTTATCTCTAGATGCACTGCAAAATGAGAAAATCCACTAATTTTCATTTAAAGCTGAACTAAAACTCCACTGCAATAACGGAAGGCAAAACCAAACATATATACACAGAGAAAGGAAGGAAAGAAAAGAAAGAAAAGAAAGGAAAGAAAGAAAAGAAAAGAAAGGAAAGAAAGAAAGAAAGAAAGAAAGAAAGAAAAGAAAGAAGGAAAGAAAGAAAAAGAAAGAAAGAAAGAAAGAAAAAGAAAGAAAGAAAGAAAGAAAGAAAGAAAGAAAGAAAGAAAGAAAGAAAGAAAGAAAGAGAGAAAGAGAGAAAGAAAGAAAGAAAGAAAGAAAGATAGATTTCAAGAATAACTGACCTGTAAAGAAAGACTTTGCTTGTATAGGAAGTTTGAATAAATTCTATAAAAGATGTTAAATTACTGAGAAATCTATTTGCTTTGATCTGATACAACAAAAAGCTCATGAATAACAAGATTTTGGGCTGAACCAAACACCTTGAAAGGGTTACAGTCTAGCCTGTGCTACTGGCCTACCAATGGAACTATTACAGCTGTGCAGAAAAAAATACATAAATATTAACATTTTAATT
Source organism: Drymodes brunneopygia (assembly GCA_013400955.1). NCBI lineage: Eukaryota > Metazoa > Chordata > Aves > Passeriformes > Petroicidae > Drymodes > Drymodes brunneopygia. The sequence continues at coordinate 103,932 of VZTZ01002947.1, read as the reverse complement.
GGCTGATGCACTGTCACAGTGGGGGAACTTGTGGATACAGCCCTCTCAAACCCACTCTATTTACAGAGATGAAAAAGAACAGCATGCAAATAGTAAAAGGAGATAAAACACTTTAACAACCCTACAGAATTGCAGCAGCAATCTTCTAGCAAAAAGGGATTAATTAGCAACAAAGGCAAATGGCCATTTGCCTTAAATTATCAGTTCTTCTCATGGTCATTATTCACCAGGAAAATCGTTGTGCCTTCATAGCCATTATCTACATACCTAGGCTATGACAATGCAGTGTACAAAGCAGCTGAAAGTGTTTGAAGAGAGTTGAAATCCCAGATGAAGCACATTTGTTCCATGGAGCCATTTGTTGTGAGCACGCCCCAATCTGACAAATGCATTTGACATGATACAAGAACACGCCAAGAGACTGACACCAAAAAAAATACAAAATAATAACGCTTATTTTCTTGATGAAAGAATCCTGTCAGTGCTCCTTTCCCAAACTCTTTCTTCTCCCTCTCAGGGGATGCATTTCATGTTATGCGCACGTCATGCACAAATTTGAACTTTGGATTTAAAACCCTGCTTCACTTGCATTTAAATTATGTAAATATCAAACCCAAGCCCTGTGAAATCCAAAATAGAGAGCATCTAGTCCTGGTTTAGGATAAAACAGGCTTGTCTTCTTCCTGTTCCGCATTTTGAATGGGCAAGTGCAGGGCAAGTCTGGTATTTAAAATCTTCTGCTGTTATATATATATATATATTGCTACAGGGTGCTCTGCACCTTGTCTCATTCCTGCCTGCAGTTTTCTCTGCTACAACTTTCACTTCTCAGTGTCATTAATATTCACTCGGTAAACTTATGTCAAGTTACTATTAAGAAAGTGCAAAACCCCCTTTCTTCTTTTTTTTCTTTTTTTTTTTTTTTGCTAGAGTTTTAGCTATCAGAAGAAGGCTGGACATGACGAGTGATGTACCTAAGCCACAGTCGTGAGAATAAAATCTGGCTCAAGATATTTGTGTCAGCTGTTCCCTCCTGACACTACTGACTGGATAATCAGTGGATTTTTTTAGCTCATTAGCTCGCAATTAATTGACAAATAGGGTGGCTGGCAAACAGCAGTTGACACATATGAAGGGACACAACTCCAGGATAAAAGTCAGTCTGTGGCAATTTCTTTTGGGAGAGAACACTTTTTTTATTGTCACCATTATAAGGTAACATAGATATAAAAGCAGCAAATCCCACATTCAAAATGCAGTCTATGCAATAAGTACAGAGAAACCCAGCTCCCTGCTGTGACCATGAACACAAGTTCCCCATGCCATAAGAACTGCTTAAAACTGTGTCTACAAACTGTATCTTGGCAGGGTGGACAGGTAGGTCTGGTCTACATTTAAGATATGCTAAAATACTTATGGTTATATGGGAATTAATTTTTTTCCATGCTTGCAAAAGCCCTAGGAAAAAAGTAGTTACACTGGCCAAAAAAAAAAGGGCAAGGTGGAGAGAAACAGAAAAGCAGACAGATCTTCTGGGGCAACCAACTTAAACTGAGTCCAAACGATCCTTCCAAGAGACTGCAAATATAACCTGTCCTCTCTCTGAGTTTATAAAGACAAAATTACCAGTTTTAAGTACAGAGCTGGAAAAAACTATGCTTGTAATAGGGCACACTAAAAGGTGATGTCTCCTTCCCAAATTTAGCATAGGCAGCGAAATCTTATGGGGGTAAAAAAATCCAGAATTAAACATACCCTCAATTTAAGGTCAAAGAAATCAAGCCAATGCAGAAATCATCATGCAGCAAGAACATGGTTACAGTCAGCAAATCAAGTACAGGAAAAACGAACCATGAGGAAAATAACTGAATACTAGGTGGGAACAGCAGGGCACAGTACCCAAAAAGCCCCCACAGACTACCCAAGGCCATAAGGGAGGGCAAACCTCAGCTCTTCCTCACTTTGCTTGAACAAAGCACATAAATTCACACGCTTTCACTCCCTGACACAAATGTAAAAGAGTGCAAAGAAAAAAGATTGCCATGCAAAATAGGGCGCTTCAATTTCTCAAGTCAAAATTTCATGACACATTTTTAAAGGAGCTCACTTTTTCTCAAAATACCAAGTGTTTTTCTTCACTCCCTCCAAACGCAGGTAATTTTCTTAATAACTTTCACCTTTGCACTGTTGAACATAATGGGACGAATAACACATGATGCACAAATAAGTCATAATGCTCCATGCAAGTTATTAGCAGTGAGATGCTGAATGTGTGATAAATCTAGACCTGAAAGCGAAATATGCCTCCTAATTAAAAATCAATTATTAAAAACAGTAAAGAATGAAAAAGAAAAAAGGCTCACTCACCAAACTCATCATGAAATCCTGGAAACTTCAGAGTTATTTGAAGAGCAGAAAGAAACCTTCAACATCTATATTTAACTAAAGACTCCATTGTGGGTTTCTTGATTTTATGATTAAACAGTTCTGTGAAAAATTGTTCCTGGTATCTTTTGTGCTTTTATCTCTCCATTCCAAATGGTCATGAAAATGAACAGACAGCATTTAAATGGGGAATGCAAGAACAAATCATTCCTCTGGCTGTGGGAAATCGAAGTACAGGGATGCCCTGATGTGGCTCTGAGGTGATGCAGGGATGATAAGCAGCCACCCAAAACCACCAGCCCCTGAACTTGCAAGCAAGTGCACGATGCTCACCCACAGTGTTGCCCATTGAGTTTCTTAGCAGGTCTCCTCCGGAAAACGGTTTTAACACCCAGAGAAAATAATTTGCAAATGTTAGATCAGGATGCGCAAATAGCTATTTCCAATTAATTTGTGTTTAGTTCTGAAAAGACTTCAAACATAGAACAGCTCAAAAGCAGCTCAAAATCACAACACCTGTTGCATTAGCTTGGACAAGCAGAAATTTCCAGGTTTAATTTTCTGTGAAACAAAGACATGTATTCATACCTCCAGCAGAGACAGAGAGATTAAATTAACAAGCACTACCGAGGAGATCTGAATCCCATTATTGGAGAAACTACACTGGTATTATGCATTATCATAAATATTCAGCATGTGCAATCAGAAGAAGGCTTTGGTGTTTACGTATATAATAAAGTTTTAATAATTCACTATCAATGTTTCACGCAGAGGGCTACCATCACTTTCTTCCAGATAAAATTAAAAAATACGCCCAGAATTTAAAATCTACAACCATTCCAGTGGGACTGAAAAAATTCCTTCTACAGAGAAATGCCCGTGGAGAGTAACAAGCTATTTTTCAAAAAGCCAGGGGCTTCAGGCTCCATCTGCCTGTGGCTGGCCAGGGCTGCCTGCATTCTGTGCACCCCAGAGCAGGCTCTGGCCTGTAGAGCCCACACACTTTTCCCTTCTCCAAAACACGCACCCCGTGGCACCTGCCCAAAATCTGGAGTGCTTTGGCAATGAAATTCTCAGGATTTGCCTTCAGAGAGCTTGGAAACCCCAAGCGAGTGTGCTCTGAGGACCTGCCCATGAGCGGCTGATGGCACCTCCATCAATGCAGCCCCTCAGCCCTGAGCAGTCACCCTCTGAAGCCATAAAACTGTCAGATTTGGGATTTTATCTGTACCACAAGCAAGAGGGCACATTGTTATCCTTTCACCAGAGACTGAGGGATGTAGGACTGGGGTTCTGGCCATGAGGGCTGCAGCAGCCCGTGCCTGGAGGAGCCCACTGTGTGCCCAAACTCAACCTCTCACAGCAGCTTCCCCCCAGCCCTCAAGAGGCTGATTTTTAAAATGGCAGTAAAAGCCCCAGAGGATGTCAGGGCAGGAAGAGGGAGGGAGGGAGGAAGGAAGGAAGGGAAGGAAGGAGGGCAGGAGGAGGAGAAGAGGAGAAGGGGCAGCAGCACCTTGGACTGCCATCACATCAGCCTGCCATGAGGGGAGAGAACATATTTTAAATTGCTACTTTTAACACATAAAATACAGGGAAAATCCCAACTTGACCCACAGCACGGGCTCATCCCATCTGCTGCAGAGGGAGAGCCACATTATCAAGGGCCACACTGAACAGACATCAACTTCTGAAGTACAGTGCAGCTGAATAAATAACACCGAAAGTTAATAGCCAAATCCTTTCAGCAGCAGCAGTGCTCTGGGAAGCTGATTGGAATTTGAACATTTGCATTGATTTATATTTTTTTTTATGTTACCAGCTGGGAATAAGTGCTGGAGAGGAGGTACAGGAACAGCTCTGCAGAAACAGGAACAGCTAGCTAGCAAAGGATTACCTCCTAAAGGATTATCTTTTAAACAAAGAAAAATTTGGTATACTGCAAACAACTAACTCAAATCAAAAGAAACAGATTAATCCAGCAGGATTAACAGGTAAGGCTACCCTGTACTTCAATGTCCAGACACACAGCTGAGGAACGTGAATGGTTTTATTTAGATGATTTTATTTAGTTGTCAAGCACCAAAAGGTGCATAGTCCAAAATAAGAGCTGCTTGCTCAGTTAAAACAAAAGCTTTGACGACTTATCCTGCAGCCTGACAAGCAACAGAGATCTCCTGTCTTTTTACAGAGCCCTTTCCTTTACCCTTACATATGTAAGCTCTGATCATCGAGCTCTTTGAACTCCCGCCAGGAAGGAAGATTACTTGCTGCCTGGACCGCTCCTGCGCTGTGAAATTTCCAGAACTGAGCTCTCTTACTTCCCTCTGGGTGGCAGGGGAAGTCACTGAAAACTGAGCTCAAGCTCTTTATGAGTTCTCTTTCCTGAATTGTTACCACTCATGTAGATTTTATGGCCATGGTACCACAGTTAATACCAAAAGTAAAATAGCATCAATCTACTAAAATCAAACAGCATCCCTGTATTTGCAGCAATCCAATGATAGGTACTTGAGCATCCCTTTCTTACCAGTACACACATTAGTAGCATCTCTGACCCACTGCAACGACTTCTGTTGAAATCTACTTGACTATTCTGGCAAACAGAGTAAGGTAAGCAACCAAGTTTAAACCATCAAATATATTAAAAAAAAAATAAGTACAAAGATAAATCCCCACTCATTTACTACAATTATGTTTTACTGTATTTTAATATTTCAACATTTCTGTTAAAATTGTTTATTAATCATACATATGAGATTCTCCTGAGGTAAATTAAAAGGCCTAAATACTTCATAACACAATACAGCAAAAGGCAGCTCAGCAGTTTCTCTATGTTTTAGTCAGCCTCATACACGTGTCAGCCCCTACTCTGACCCAGAGGTGATGCAGAATTCAGCAGCAGGCACAAACCTTCCCTCTTGATGATAGGAAAGATTATTGACTTTGGTGAATTTCCCCATCTCAGAAATTTGTATTTCCAACTTTTGAACTTACCAGATATTCTTTTATAACCAACTAACCTCTGCATTAGTCCAGCATATATTTCATGTTTATCTAAGAATGAATTAAACATTAAGGAAAGACTCACCTCCTCCACCACCAAGAAGGCTGGAATTAGCTGCAAGAAAAACAAAGAGAGAATTGTTACCATTGAGCTTCCTAAATGTGCATGGAACCAAAACAGAAGATGTTTCACAAGAGATTTTCTTTAACTTTGCTACTCTTCCCTTACCCAAAAACATTTAATGCAAAACCAGTCACTTACTGCAAATTGGAATCACAATCTTTACCTTTGCAATATCTTTGAAAATGCAAGCTAATAAATAAAACAATAATACAATTACTAAAGCTAATGCACTGAATAGATTATGAAATGACAATCTGGCATTTATAATTCCATAAACCGTATTCCTTTGTGATCACCAAATTAATTTAAAATTTTCATTGTAGAGAAACTTAAATAGACTTTGATGCAAACTTCTGATTATCTCTCCTTGTTTTCTATGCCGTGGGACCTTTGGGGACGACAATGAGAAATCCTGGCCCCATTGATGAAAAAGGGTTTGTGCAACTGAGCTGGGATTTCCCTCAGCAGGCCTAATTGACTCAGCACTGTAACCATCCAGCTACCCAGGCCAGAACTTGATAAATCACTTATGGAAAGCAATTTTCAGAGCATGGTGATACAAGATGGTCCTTCAAATTAAGCTAGCACAATTGGAATCATGCCAAATATTTTCCTTTCACTGCCTAGGCAGAAACAGAAGGAATGCCTAAGCTTCTAAACCTGCCCTTTAGATGTGTGGAAAACAAAACCTTGTTGTATAGAATAAAGATAAAACAAGACATAGGTATTTCTTATTGTTTCCTGATGAGTAAAGAACGGATACCTCAAACCATGCCCTGATCCAGGACAAGGGAATATAGCTAGATACACAGAATAAATTAGGTATTTTCTACATGTTATTGTTTATATGATTTTCCTCTGCTTCTTCAATAGAAGTCTGTAAACAGCAAATTCCCTGCTGTTGTTTTTTCATCACTTTCTTGAGGCTTTTACATAAAATTGACAATTATCTTTGTTTTCTTCTTTATCAGATATTCTACAAACACCTTTGACTTAATATCCATTTTCAGCTCAAACATTTGCAGCCAGGTTTCCCTGACACTGCAGTAAAACTGCCTTCATCAGAAAGCCAGATTTTCCATCACAGCCATGATCCATGATTTTCAAAAGTGCCTCTACATTACACAAGAAATACCTCTACACTACTCAAAATGCAATGTTCTTTAAAGAAAAAGATATGCAGCTTTATATCCAGCATAGCTGACCATATCAAATCAAAGCAAACTAATTAACTAAGTTAGTTACTCATCCTAGGATTAGTTGTCCTGAGGACTGAGGAATCATTGAAACCAAGACCTAGAGAGATGTTCTTGTGCATTTTACTCATCCAAGTCTGGTTCAAGTACCCTGGAACAACAGATGAAGGAAAATGGGGCAAAAGAATCCTTGTTTCTGAAACAAAGTAATTTGGAGCCATTTTCAAAGAAGTGCTTGTTTGGAAACACAGAAAGGTTGGAGCAACAGGCACAAAATGGAAAACTTTTAAAAACAGCACCACAATTCTCTGTAAGTGATGAACATCTCTTGGCTATCCTCTCTGAAGTGCTAGCAGAGAACAAATACTGCCATGCACATATTGCCTTTGACAAAGATATATTGATGGCAATAATAAATATGAGCAGACATATTGCAAGGAATGTCAATCTTGCTATATTTACCTATTCTTGCCCTGACTGAAATTCACTGTTAGACAAAGGAACCAATTCAAACCAGCCTCATGTATTTTTACAGATGCTTCTGAAGACCTCGTGTAACAGGTACCATCACTTTCCCTGCAGTAAAAAGTACTTATCTCTTGTAGAAATCAGCAGAGCTCTTATCAGAAGAAACTAAAAGGAACGAAGTGTCATCTACTGCCTGCTGTTCCAGCTTATTTTTTGGCACTGTAGAATACACCTACAATTAAACTATTCTAATCCTTACATGAGTCACATTCTAGGCTTTCAGTTATTATGTTCCAGAGACTTGAGACACACAGCTAAAACCTGTTACCAAAGTTTCCACTGCTAAAAAAGTTTCTTTGGATACCCAGCCAACATCCCCATTGCAATCTTTCATTCAATGGCTTCTCAGAGAATTATGTTTCTCTCATTAAGTTTTCCTGACAATGTTCATCTTTCCAATACTTTCCAAAAACTTCTTAATAACATATAATATAAGTCAGTACCACACACTTCTCTATAGAAACAGTGAAAACAGTTCAAATGGATTTTTGGCTGCAATGCGTCTACTACAGCTATTAAAAATGCAGAAATAATTCACAGGCACTCTTTTTTTAAATTTTGCTTGCATAATAGTAGGAAAATCAAATCATTTTCCTATGATTCCAGGAAAGGAAAAGACTGATTTATATTTCCAGTTTCTTTTCTACAAAGATAATGTGTCAAAAAGCAAGAACTTTTCTTTTCAGATTTTTCAGACTCTCCCTGAAAGGTTCAATAAAACACGTCTCTTTCCATATTTGGGAAAGTCTTACCACTACAGAAGTAACTCGTCACTTAGCACCTAATGAATCTTCTCCCACCCAGAGGTCAGCACAGCCCCTTGGCTGCAATCACATCGTATTATGTTGAAGCAAAGCATGGCCTCTCTTCTCAGTCCCTCTGCGCTAATCTGCAGCTGCATTTTGTCCATCAGGGCTCCCAAACCATCAGGTCTTGGAAAACACTTTGGAAGCTGCTCCTGCTGTAGAGGTTCAGCTATGGGGAGCTGTTTGAGCAACCAGCAGAAGGTCCCAGGAAGTTTTCAACCTCCTTTCAAGGTTGACAGAGGCCGAGTCACCCCGCAGGTTACGCCGCTGCAGCTCCTGTCACTCAGGGCATGCCCAGCCTCAGGTAGAACACATCACACCATGTGCCTGCAGAGGCTGTGCATGTGCCATCCTTGGCACTGGCCCAGGCTGGAATGGATGGGCTCTGAGCAACCTGATGTAGTGAAAGGTGTCCCTGCCCAGCTGGAATGGGAGGATGATCTTTAAGGTCCCTTCCAAGCCAAGCCACTCCATGATTCTGTGATTTTATGACTGCAGACTGTAAATCCATCTTTACTAACCCCTTGCCCTTATTTCTCTTTTCCAGAGCTGCACAACACTCTCAAGCCATAGGAGACTTGGGGTGGGAGGAAACAAGACTGAATTGCTACCAAGTTACCAAGGCAAAGAACAATAAAAGAAAGCAAACAAGAGTAAGAGGGACTCCAAAGAATTGTGAGGAAAGGTTTCTTGCACCTCATTTCATTCCCCATATCACCTTTTCAAACTGACCTGCCCAACCTCTCTGAAATTGCCTCCTTAAAAATTACAGTCCACAATAGATTCCTGGGCATTAACCCTGAAAATCAACTCACAGTACAAACTTGAAATATTATTTTAACATATACACAGAGTGGTCAGGCAGCCAACAGTCTACGGACTGCCGTGCCAGACTGAAATACAACACACATTGATAGAGCCCCATCCCAAACTTCATTGGCAATGGCCCTCAAGAAGCAGCAGAGGTGAGAGTTCACCTAATTTTAAATATTTTTGCCTACACCAGTAATATAGGCTTCAAATTTTAAAAAAGGCAAAAAAAAGAAGCACCATATCTGGGGATCAGTTCCTGCGCTGTTGTTTAAATAACAGCTTCACAATGACACAAATTACAGCATTAGAGATACTGTGCATCACCACTGCTTTAAAAGGAGACTTGAATGCTGCATTTTGAGAGACAGATCTCATCTTCACAGTCTGTCTCAGTGCAGTGAACAGAAATACATCTAGAAGTGATAAGATGGCTTTCAGCCCTTTAGTTCTGGGTTTCTTGTTAATAGAGACATTAGAACTGTTAGCAGAAAAAGTGTGTCTCCAAAGTTCAGACTCACCTCTAAGAAAAAATCCCCTCTAAAAAAATCACTTCAACGAAAAAACAGTATCTAATCACTGAGGATAATGATTTATCCCTTAATGAGATGTTTAAGGCCCCAGATTCAACCAGAAATTCCGTATTTCAAATGACTTAAAACCTCAATGGACTAAATATATATGCTTTTTAACAGCACCAGGACAGCTCTACTAAAGAAACCCAGTGAACACTGGTCTGCTGTACCCCAAGATTTCAACTCTTGCTCTAAAAAACAAAATTCTTTCCAACACACTAGCGTGGGGAGAGAAGGGGAAAAAAGCAAATAAAAGAAAAATACCTGGAGGGAAAGAATTTAGAGGAAGCTTAGCTGCTCATTATGGAATACCCACAATGAAAGCTCAGGTTACTAAAATGTACAAATTTTAATAATGAATATAGCAGCACATTTGAGAAATAAGACATGAATGTTTTAAATCGCAGCCTTCTTAATGAGTTACGTTGTATCACTTTCCAACACTTTTTTGACTGAACAAGCAGACCAGAAACTCTGGTGTGGTATTAATATTTTCCTCACTGTTCTCTTTACAACAACATTCTTGCCAAACAGTAAGGTTATTTGAAATTTTGAGGGAAGCAAATGAATGCTGAAGAAGCTCACCTCAAACGAAACTGAAAATCTTCTTGCCACTGCTAGCCAGAACACACAAAAAGTGAAGAAGGATGTATGCATGGGTTGGTTAAACAGGCATTTGCAGGCACAGAATTATTTTTTCTGCTGTCAATTCTGAAGAATTTAGAGAATAGGAAAGATGTGAATAGCAATTTTTGTCGTGTCTCTGGAGATAACACACTTTTAGCTTTGTTAACAACATAGCTGAATAACTCTGGTTACTTTTTGTTGGCATATACTCATCTGACAACAATTTAAGAACATAAATTCTTCTGGGAGCATGTCTTTGTCAAGTATTAATGGCACTAGTAACTTAAATTGACATCTATGTCATGCAGCCATGCATCTGTCAGTATAATAAAAATATACTTTTAAAAGATTAGTTGATATTGTCTGACTTTGGCAGCAGATGTTTGAGCTTATTTTGATGTAAAAAAGATTGAATATTTTTGTCAATACTTTCTAATTGTGAAATTTATTCAAGGAGACATCTTTATAACTGGCAGTATTGTAAGATGCAAGACATTCTATTGCCTCAGACACCACTTTTATTCATCAATAAAACATCATAAGAGGCAGCTGGTGAGCAGAGGAACAGTAATTTATGGAATGGGAAGCTACATTTCTTCTACGTGTTTTGTGAGACATCCTTACCTGTCACTGCATTTTGTTTCATCTTCTCTCCAGAAACCAGAGAGAAAAGAGGGAGTGAGATAACAACTGCACCTTGTACATCCAAACATTTTTAATGTGAGATGTGTTTGGGTGCCTTAAAGTAAAAAAGCTTTAGGCTTAAAGATCATGAAGTCATTTTGCAGCAGGTATAGTAAATAAAACACAGTCACCACTTTATTTAAAATGCATCCCTGCATACAAAGCCACAGCAATCAGGAGAGGTAAAGTAACATTATGGCAACAGAGTGGGCCAGCTTGGCAAAGTTGTGTCAGTGGATAATGATGCAAAGCAGAAACTACTGGAAATTAGAAAACCACTAGGCTGACAAAATAAGATTGACTTAAAACACCTACATAACCCCAGAAACACCTCCAGAATATGAGTGGAACAATTTACAGAAGATTTCTACAAACAAGTTGCTCCTCTACAGGTTTGCTTACTTGTAATGTGTGATCAAGAGCACATCATACTCTCAATAAACACTCAAAAGACTTCAGCTTCATCTACTGAAAAATCTCCTCTTCTGCCCATAAAACCCCTCTGTAAATAGAAGCAAATGTCTACCCAGTCTCATTTGATTCACAATGGAAAGTACCAGCTTCAAGCTCTCTTTCTAAAAAGCCAAGACTCCTAGAAACATAACCAAGCAATTCCGCTCATGAGGTTCCCATCATCTTTGTTTTTAGCAAAACAGATGATGTGGGATACCGCAGAAGGGATTGAGTTTTCTATGTCTTACCTTTTTTTCAGAAACTGAAACTGCACAGTACAAGTTAAAGATTAAAAAAACCCAATGGAAGGCTTTGTGCAGTTAGAAGCACCGATTTTGTATTTGGCACCAATAAAATGGCTTTGTGGCTCACCTGTCACAACCTGTCTTATTCTCTTCCCCACTCACAAATTCTGTACAGAGAACAGATTTTTTAAACTAAGTTTTGTTATCTTTGCAAATAAAGTAGTCATTGTCTCTAATTTCAGGGCTGTAAAGGCTATGTCAGAGGTAGATTAAGGGGGAAAAAATAATCAGCATACTGGTAAGTGCTCTGGAGTTGATCCTGTCAAGGAAATTGCCTTCACAACATTCTGAATTCAATAAGGAAACAATAACTGTCACAAGGTCTCCGTTATTTTTCTTCTTCTAATACATTACCAACTCAATACATGATGTGCATTTATGCAAGAAGGTTATTTTTAAAAGTTATATATTACATCCATTAAGCTTAATCAGTCATATGCAAAGCATCTCTGAAATCTGATACGAAGAGTAAAAAAAAAACCACCAAAAGCACCAAACCCAACGCAGGCAAGGCAGCAATCAGCAGCATGGGACAGAAATGAGCACACAACTATCAGGATGACATTTTCAGCTTGGCCTAATCAGAGGCATAACTTCAAAGCAGAGGGAGCAAACTGACAGGTTTTTTACCATACACTGAAATACAGTAATTGCTTTAATGCAGAGTGAAAGAAAATTAACAGAAATTGAAGTTGACACATCCTGAGAAAAATCCATGAGAGAAGGTGTTTGGCCCAGAGTAACTTCCTAAATGCTGCTGTATAAACTTCCATATGGACTGAAGTTTAGGCTGCAGCTTTAAAAGAAGCCTAAACTTTGCAGTAGCCTGAAGACTCCACAAAAATTGCTTCTTGGTGGGGAAGTCAGACAACCACAACAAAAAAGTGTAACTTAAAAGAATATCCCAAAACCCAAATGAACTTGTTTTTTAAGAATAGTCCCGAACACAACTACACCAAACATTTCCAGGTGAAATTTTTGCAAAAACAGCAGTTCACACTTTCCTAACCAATGAAATTCATACTCTTCATACCCATGCAGTGATATTAATTTCAGCTAGACAGGACCATCTATTCCAAATCCAAAGCAAGAAAGTGATGCAGAAGGAGAAGGTTTCCTGCCAGTGCCTCAAGAAGGACAGTTAAAGAACCTGTTTGATGAGGCTGATGTCATCCTCGGGAGGGAGAAGACGACAGACTTGTTCAATCACAACCTGCAGCTTGAAGGGAAGGAATCAGAAAAGGCTACAAGTGGCTGGGCAGCACAGAAAGATCCATGGCCATGTTCTGTGTGTGCCCCTCTGCAGAAGCCACGCTCATTTTCCACACTGCTCTCGTTTCAGGAAACATCAGAAAAGCACAAACCAGGAATAAGTTCATTCCAAAACACAAGGTGACAAATTGTCACACGCACTACCAGATGATAAAGAGATGAATTAAGATTTCATCCGTTTTGTGCATCAGTTTGTGGTTTGCTCAGCCACTTAAAAGCTGCCTTCTAGATCATGCAGGTATTTAACAATCTAGCTGAGTACTGAAATGCACTAAATTTCTTTACTGAAGTGTAAAGCAACAGGAACTTCTTTCAGTGCAGAATAATGAGGACAAAAATATTCAGGTCTACTAGAGCTCATTCTTCATCACACAGTTTAGACCATTTGTGTGGTTTGTAAATGGAACATTAAAGGGAATCAAAGTGCTGCAGTATATAATTAATCCATTTAAATAGAATCATCATCAATATTTAAAAGCCTACGCAAAATAAAGTAAGACATGGTCCAAGGTTCTACCAGCACAATTAGAAAAGCAGTTTTGGTAGTAATTATTCCAAAATAATTAGTGAAATTTATATAACTCATGCATCTTTCCAGTATCCCAAAGGAACTACAATATGTTATCTGGAAAACAGGAAAAAAAAATCAGTGAAGTTATTCAAGTTTTTGTTGCTTTCATCTTTTCAAAACTATAGCCAGCTCTGAACCTCCCAAAGCCTACCTGTATCTTGTGAGCTTTTTCTTCAATTTTTAATTTTTAAAACATTGGTATGGTACTCATGGTATAGCTAATTACTAGGTTTCATTTCAATATTTTGCTACAAAATAACTGCCTAATATTTGACTTCTCCAAGGAAAATGTCAGATTGCAAAAAGCTGTAATAAAGCAAGTTACCTTCTGATAATGAAAACAAAGTTAAAAGGCGAGAAAAATGAACCTATTTCAGTCCTGAAATATTATTATTCAACATTCAGGCTTCAAAACAATAAAAACCCCTAATTTGTTATGAAATCGAAGACCACTACTGAAAAGAAGCTACCTGGGGCCTTGTCCTGCCATTTTTCCATGGGGCAGCCAGCAGGAAGAGTTTCCCTGTGGTACAGGCACACCCCACACTGCTCCTGCTTCACTCACAGGCAAACCAAGCAAGGGCAGTCACAGCTCCAGCTGCAGGGCAACCTCAGTGGCTGGATTTTCAAGTCAAAATATTACATGTCCACACCACTGTTTTTTCTTAGGGTATTAACACTCATGAACAACTCAGTTTAAACAAAAAGAAGAAGAAAAAAGGCACACCTGATATCCTACAAAACAAAAACAGCCCTGGTGTTTTGGTTTGGTATGGTTTGGTTTTTTTTTTGCAGCTGCACAGACAAGACTTCACTTGCAACTTTTGCCTCCAAGTTAGAGGAAGGCAAGGTGTTATTGCAGTGTTTTTGCAAGAGCAGCCTGGAAGGAAGATTTTGACAATGAATTACAAGCTCCTGCAAGCAACTAGCGCAGACTTGTAGGAGCTGAAGAGCCTGTAAAGCACTGAAGTCGACTTCAAAATGTGTCCAACTGGGTGAGTGTAACATGCTCTGCACATGATGGTGTTGCATCACCTCTCTAATGATCCTTCCTTTATATAGCCTGAAATTAGAAGCAGTTCCCACAGTGGTCAGTGGGAGCCACATTAGAGAAGAAACTGAGAATCTGGTTATGTGTTTTAAAGTCAGGGGGTGTTGTTTTCAAACATAGGCCCAAAGTGTTCCTATAGGGCTAAATATTTGTATAATGACAGTCACGTATTACTTCATAAGGAAAGCAGAATTTAATAACCTCAGTATTTCAGTCAAACCAGCAATAATGCATTATGGTAAAATATGGACTGGACATCATACACTGCCCCTGAGAATACTGTCCCAAATATTTCTGTGTCCTGCTGTCAAATATACTATCCATACTTTATCTTAACTGTCTGTTTCAAAAAGTTACAGCCTAAAAAAAATCTGGAGAAGACCATAAAAGACAGTAAGAATAAAGTGTAGCCATCAACTTATTCTATCAGAGACATCAGAAATTGCCCCTTTTATGATAAAACTAAGTCAGCTTAGTCAGATCGATCATCCTCTCCATTTTACTGCTCTGGGAACATACAGCCCATGGCACATCTTAAAATGGAGAAATATAAACTAAAGTTTGAAAAAAATACTGTAAAAGAATACTGTTAGCCTTCCATTTTCAAATTCCCTGAAAACTTTAAAAACTGCATTCAGGAACTTCAAAGAAAAGGAAGATCACAAATAATCAAAATGATGGGAAGGCCTGTAGATCTTTTCAAAGGCATGACAGAGCCAAGAGCTCAGATGAAATCCCTGGCAATGACAGATTTCAGATTGTGTGGGACAATTCTTTGTTCCTGTCAGCCTGTGGAGGGTTTCTAATCTTTCCTAGCTGCAGATGCTCACGGTTTGTGATTTATCCCAACAACCATCAGATCCAGCTGTGCTGTGTGGTTCCTTCCCTGCCAAACAGTGCCCTGCACCTCAATTCCCTGGCCACCTACCTGTGTACCTGCTCCTTGGGCTCCCCATGGCTGCTTGAGAAACAAAGCAAGGAGTCCATTTGTTACACTATTAAGATCCCTCTTTAATGCTAAGATTACAGGCACTTCTTCATGATAAAGGAGATTAAAGCTATTATCCAAAAATTCACAGTGAAGAGGCAACGTTGTTACAAGGTTGTGCATTCGAGCAGGTAATATCTGGCAGAAGCAGCTTTAAGGCTTTGATGAAAAATTCACTGAGGTTATGCTGGACAAGGGGTTTTTATTTTCTGTGAAGCACAACAGGAAGGTAGGATGTCGCACTGGCAACGTTGATAATGCCACGCAGACAGAAAAACAATCACCAAGCTGCAACACCTAATCAGTAACTTCATCAGATGGGCACCAGAGGGTCATCCTTAGAATTTCATGGCCTTGCTTCCTGCTAATTCCACTGGTCAGTTCAGATATGGAGATGTTGCCTGTATGAAGCAGGACTCATGCTACCTTGTCATGCAGGGCTATTCCCTACATTTCCATAGTCTGGAGGAGACAAGACTTTTGGATGCAGAACACGTGGGGAAGAGTGATTTCCCCACACAGCCGAGGATGACAGGCAGGCACTGTCCAGTGACAATGGGGGACATCTGTGTTTTGTGAACCCAAGACAGATGATGGGAATTCACCCTCTGGTGGCAAAGATGCTTGTGGTTAATTTACCACCATCACCACAAGCACTTCCACCACTTCCTTTCAGCTGTGACTGCTACCCAAAACCGCAAGAGCTGCTCGTGCTTGCTATTTTTGCTACTATTTTTTTTTTCACTGCTTCTAGTCACAGTGCTAGTGCTTTTGCCCACTGATTCAAGAGCAGTATCAACATGTAAAACAAGTAATAGAACACATTTGCCCCTCTGCCTGGGCCACAACTCAGTCACAAGCTATTTTGTATAGCCTACACAGTATTCTCACTGAGAGTTTCAATAAAAAGGACTGTGGCTTCTGAACCAGAGCTTAGGACAGAGAACAAGAAAGAAAAATCCTACAAACATTTTCTACAGATAAATAAACTAAAGATAAATTGGGAAAAGCTGATTAATCACTTCAAAGTATGCTGCTCCTCTTTTGTGCTGTTACTGAGCATTTTTAAAGCGCTGCTTAAATAAGGACTTCTGTACTTTTGGTTTACCAATCTTTCTGTAAAGCAAAAAGGGAGACAAATACACATAGCTCAAAAACCCCGCTGGGATGAACGCTGGTTCAAAAAAACCACACTGGTCCAAGTTAAATCATTTTTCTCCAAAATGCTGCAATTATATGCAGTCCATCTAGAGCAACTTTCTAACGCCTTGCTGTCAATGAGATGATATTTTAATGAGTTATTTTTCCTTCTGTGCTTTACCTCGAGGAAAAATAAAGATCTTAAGAAGCTCCAGGCTTTCACACAGACCTTTTGAATCCAGGATTAGTATGAAACTCCCAGTGGTCTATTCCACGTCTAGGAAATACAAACAAGGACGCTATAATCTAATCTGTGCAGAGCAAACACTTCATTTCTCTATTCTAATACTGCCAGACTGATTTATGAGGCAGCTGAGCAATTCTGAAAAATGTACTAAGAAAACAAAGACAAAATTAGGCAAAGTACAAATGCTGTTTATATGAATACAGAGACCAGTAATGTCAAAGGATATTATAGGCATCTTATGCCATACATAAGCACATATCTGTGAGGCAGGTAAAGTATGTTTTTATAGCTGTTCCGAAAAGAACAAGATGAATCATCTTTTATTGCTCTATATAAATTACTTTTCTAGGGGCAATTAATAGAGAGAGGCCCCAGAACACCAGTCACATGCTCTAATCATCAGGGAGAAATAAATAATGACAATAAAACCCCCCAAACTTTAGTGAATACGGAAAATTGTGTTTCCTCTTGAAAAGCAGCCACACCAATCACACTTTCTATACACACATCAGCAAAGAGATGGCTTGGTGGAGCTAGAGAGGATCTGCTGTCCCCAAAGCATCAGGCAGAGAGATTGCAGTCCCAATCCCACATGACTGAATACCCTGCACAGGTTTATGGGCATTATTTGCAGGAAAAGCCATCCTGTTAATTTATCTCACATAATGCTGATATCATGCCTACCAACATCTATAAAACCCACCAACAGTCCCAAAATGTTACCAGAACATGTCAGAGGCAGCAGAACCCACAGTGATCTGGCTGGAATAAGGGACTGCACTGGAGCACAGCTCTTTTCTTCACCCAAAGTCTCAGGCAGTCTCTTCTTTATTCTTCAAACAAATTAAATCTACTGCAATTAATGATTATAGTTTTTCCTTCAATCAGCCCATACTCCTCTAGGAAATTAACTTAGCTATTAAAAGCCTAAAGGCTGGAAAGGAACCTAGTTAGATGAGTTTTACCTCCTCTGTATTGCCTGTGTAATCAAATGCAGTTTCCCCACCAGTTTAATTCTAATCAGTTTAATTACTGAAAATTACAACGAAAGAAAAAAAAACCCCTTACTTCTCACACCAGAACAAAGGAGAAAAGCTACACGTGGCAGCAGAAGAGAACTGGGTGACAACACTTTGATACTGCACATGAGGGAGAGGAAATGACCAAAAAAAAGACAAATTCCAGTAATCCTTAGACAATGGCTATCAGAATGAGGAGGTGGAAACAGCAAGCTACAAGCCAAGAATAAAACTCAGCACAGACTCCTTCCAGGGTGTGAAGTTGTGGGGAGAGTTTATTGCCTCAATACTGCAACACCTTGATTACACAGGACCTGTGTAGATCCACTGAGTCTTAATCTGTATTTCCTACGCGGTCTTTTGGCCCTATATAAAAGCCTTTTTGCTGCAATATAAAAATCGTGAGATGAAAGCTGTCTTAAGCAAGTCTTTCAGACACAGATATATTTAGAGAAAATGTACATTTCCTTCACTTGATTTCCACAGCAAAAGTATTTCTTACTCTTATGAAACTGGCCGTTTAAAAAGAAATTATTTCATGGTATGTTCCTCTTACCTCTTGCCACAAGAGAACCTCCATGCTGATCAGAGCAATAAAAGGCAATATGATGCCTTTATATCATTTGAAATTCCCAAAACATAAACTCAATCCATCCTCACACTGTATATGTTTTCCATTTCTCATCTCTCTTCTTTGTCCATAATGGCTTTGCTGTCTACTTCACAATTCTAAGGGCCTCAATCAAGGCCACTTTAAATCTTCTCCATCCAGATGACTAATCCCAGTAATCTCATTTAAACTGCTAGTTTACATTCTACTAATACTGCACAGCCATCTGATCTCTGCAGGGAAGGGGTAGGAGCAGGCTGGTGACTCTTACTAGAAGCAATTGCAATCCCTGCACAAGCAGAACTGCCATAGATCAGGGATTGGTGCTAGTAAGAGAGAGAGTGGCATTTAAAAGTCTAAAAATATTGGAGCAAGTTATTTTATTTTTGCTGAATTCACCAATCAGCCAGCCCTGCATTTTGACATGTGCACTGCAGAAAAGAGAAATTCTGTCTCACCACAAAAAATGCAATCCTTCTCCAAAAAGGAAACTTGTTAAATCCAAGGCAAGTTTTTAACTAATTATGTGCATGATCTTTTAATAATGGAGACTGGGGGAAACTAGAGGGTGGAGAAAATACCACAGAAGTATTCATAAATTCACAGAAACACAGAAAGGTGAACTATATAGACCTTACCAACAGGCAAACCATGCACCTTCTTAGAGAAATCTGTCGTGTCTCTTAAAAAAGGCCATTTTGATGCACAGCAACACACGTGCTTTTCCCTAAGTCCCCTTCTGTAGCCATCAAGTCTCTATAAAGTCCCTTAGTTTGTAAAGGGCTGCAGAAAGCAGCAGTATCTCTCTGAACAAACACACCAAGCCTTTGTCTGGGTCTACAGGGCTCTCCTGGAGGGGCTGTTTAACCAAGGTCGAGATAGGAACTCCTAGGGTGGAGAAGGCTCATGCTTACGTTAAATGCAAGTCACTCATTCACCACTTTTGTTCTAAAATGCCTGGCCCTGAAGGTTTTAAAGGCTGTAATGGGATCAAGCATATCTAAAAGAACAATAAATCTCAATCAAAGTTCAAAACAAGTTCTAGACTTAGGTAAGACGTCTGCATATGTCCTTACTGTTTTATCCCAACTGTTTTATCCCAATCAATTAAGAGATCATTGTATAAAACCCTTTCCCAAGCTTTTCCTAGACTTTCTTCTCTTAGAAGCTGGGAAAGCTGCAGAGAAGTTCCTTGAAATTCCTGAAGGTTCTGACTTTCAAAGCACTAATTAAACCTGCAGGGAATAAAATGGGGAAAGAACTTGAGTATTCCAGAAGCATGGATCTATTAGCAGTGACTCCTTACGAGTTGATGGCTTTTTTTTTTCTTCTCCATTCATGATAAAATTTGGTTTTCCTGCACAACATCAGCAGTTAGAAAAAAGAGGAAGAAGAGAGGAACAGAGAAGAAATAAAAAGCAAACAAAACACAACATGAAGAAAACAAAAAAACCAACCAACCAACCAAACTGAAACCACACAACAAAAACCAGCCATGTAAAGGCAACACTGTAAGATAAGATTTGCAAAAACTGTCTCTTTTTTTCCCCTCAGAAGAGACACCAATGTAGCTATAGTTTAAATTCACATTATGCATTTTAAGTACTCCTTTATGAGGCTTTTTAAAAGAGCTATGGTTACAAAAGCTGCAACAGGTCCTACAAGAAACAGCACATAAATCAGTTGTGCATGGTAGTGGGGGATACCCCCACCTTCAGCACTGGTCCCTTTCCTGTAACAAGCTGAGGAAGACTCCACATGAGCTGCATCTCACATGGCAGCATCAGACAACTGCTAAAAAGGCAATCACATGATGTGTTCCACCTCTTATAGTTAAAAATCCATCTTTAAAAGAATAAAATTGTATTTGCTTGCGGCAGCTAAGATAGTTCTTTAAAATGAAGGAAAAAAAAGCTTAACTGGATTTTAAACAGTCCAAGTTAATTTACAGGCCATTACCACCTACTCTCTCACTGCCATTTCATTGAAGCTGAGATTTGAAGTTTATAATGGCTGGTGCACAAAACAGCCTTTCATAAAGCCAAATTCACCTACTCGTGGGCCCAAAGGATCCTTGAGAAGAATGAATGCACTTAACCTGCATTTTCTAGAGGAAATGCATTCTAGGGGATGTCCTGTTGGAGGTTTGAGTCCCTTTCACGTAACCTACAAAGCTCCCATGGGATCCAGCCAAAGCTCGGAGCTGCATGGAAAGCTCTCATGCCACAACGGCCACAAGGGTCACCACTGACTAAACAGCCAGGCTTAAAAAGATTAAATTCCCTAATCTGAGCAATATCATTGAAGCAGAAGACCGGATAAGTCCTAAGCATAGTTTCAGAAAACAAATCTTGCAGCTCAGCAATTCCACTTTTTACGGTAAGGGATGTTATGACAGCTATTCACATTTAAATAGAACTAAGTCCCCCCTTGCATCCACCAAAACATCCATCACTGTAACTTCAGCCTTTTCATAATTTAAATGAATAATCTTCAGCTCCTAAGTACGTCTTTAGTCTGTTTTGACAGGCAAAATTAATACCCCTTGCAGTTACTGTTGGAAAGTACCAGAAGTCCCAGTTATCAGATGCCTTGACCTTCCCCCTCCAGCCAGTTATTCACACTGTCAGCCAGCTTCCACGGGTCCCCAGCACCCTCACAGCACTTAGGGCAGCCCCAAAAGCACTTAAGGGATCCAGGCTTCCAGCTACACATCTGGCTCCTGCAAGCACTGGAACTTTCATGCTTTTAGAAACAGCGTCTATGGTTCGAGCAAAGGAAGTGTTTGAACAACCTTTCCACAGTCAAATGTCCCAATGCCTGCAGTGGGCTCAATTTGACCTGCTGCAAGAGAGAACTGCAGGACTATTACTGAGGGGAAAAAAAGTATCTTTATGTCAAAGCCGGGTTATTTGGGTGCTTTGCTTACTCATTTCGGGGGAATTGGTGCGATTCTTGAGGCTGTCCTGTGCAGGGCCAGCAGCTGGACTTTGATGATCCTCGTGGGTCCCTTCCAAGTCAGAATATTCTATGGTACAACGCATTCTAATGATTCCAGTTAATTTTTATCTACCCATAATTTCTGTCTTGGAACTTCAGCCTATACTGAGCCCTGAGAACTAGTGAAAGGAAAAAAAAAAAAAAAAAAGACAACCCCAACATGGCTCAATTCTCTGCTTCCCCAAGTCTCTCCAAGTCCCAGTCACAAACCGCTTCTCTAGCCAGTGAAAGAAAATGAGTGCAGGAAGAGCAGTCGTGTTTTGATGTTGCTGCCATGGTGTGAAAGTATTATTCCATCCAAGAACTTTCACTACATTTGTCATCAAAATCATATTCAACAGGTAAAGGCAAAGTACAGGCATGGGAGGCATCAGACCCTGCCAGCCAGCAGCCTTGAGCAGGCTTGATAAAGAGCCGGCAGGCTGGAATTGAGTCGTGCATTACTTCCCAAGGTATTTGATAAAATGGTAAAATTGGTAATATTGGTAACTGGTAATACTGATAAAAACAGGTTTTACCAATACTAATTAAGATGCTTGGTAAATGCATCAAGAATGCTTTATTAACATCATCTATTTAACAATGGAGAACAAGCACTTATGAATGGTACTGAATTCACATGTGAAAGAATTTGGTTAAAAAAATACAGAGAAAAAGGATGACATGTTCCATTTTAACACACTGTCTAAAAAACTCACCAAGAGGAGCAAAATCCATGAGAAAAGATGCAAGACATTGTTTATGTATGGAATATCTTGAAGTCTGAAAACTATAAGAAAACTTGCTGCATCCCAAGGAAATCTTTTTAAAAAACTATCATCTTTCATTTTGTTACACAATACTTTGAGAATTTACTCAGCTGCAGTTAAAAAGAGTTGTAACTATAAATTCTGTATAATATCATCTACTTATTAAATTCATCAAACTGAAAAAGCATTAATTTCTTTTGGCAAAAAAGAAAACTAGTAAAACGTACAGCAGCTTTAAAAACTTGCAGGAACATACATTTTTTCCTCTGATATTCCTTTCTTCTTGCTCTCATTTTATTCTTTTTATAAATGGCTGTATAGATATCTCTAGAATATCAGGTTGAGATGGTTTTATTACTATTCAACCCCCTAATGATTTTACTTTCCATGATATACACTGGGAAGAATGTAATAGCAAATACATGTAATGACAAAAAATGTTTGCTAAACCGGCCAAGTGCAACTAATGCTGCTGAAACCACATGGGCAGAAAGCAAATTGGGAGCTGCTAAATGACAGTGTTCGGAAGATTAGATTTCACAGGGTGTTCACAAATAATAATTTACCATAATGTGCTGCTCTCCTTGGTTCCCCAGGTAGCCATCAGTCTTCCTAGAAAGCAAGCTGGACGCAGCCACTGGACTTCCCATGCTGTGGAGCAAACTCCCTCTTTCCACTGACTGGATGAGAGATCCAGGTAGCTTTAGACCTACAGGTTTTATAGCACTCTCACCATGCACATTCAGGGCTAGAAAACTGCACTCTGGAGAAGATTAAGAGACAGCTGGGAGCAATTTTCCCAATCTTGCAGCATAAGAGGCCCCAGTGGTTTGGGAGCAGATCAGCATGTTCAGTTTGGTACGATACAGTCAAACAACACGGCAGGGAAGCCCCGGCTTTCACCCGCAGTCACACACACACACAGATCCAGTGTCAGAGATGCAGTGAGGCCCTGGCACAAGCACAGTGGGAAGATTCCAGCACTCAGCAGACATTGTCACAAGTGGAAATGCATCAGAGACTGACTCCAAGCAGGTCTGCACCCACAAACACACGTTAAAGTCAGCCTGTGTGAACATAAAGTCAGCAGCTGTATTTTCACACTGCTCGTGATATCCTTCTGTCCTGAGACTATTGTGAGGGATTGTGTCCTGCAACCATTTCACCCTTCCATGACTGCAGGTACGTTTAAATAAAGACAGTCACCAAAAAATCCATAACCTGTAGTATTGAATTGAAAGCAACCCTTTGGGAACTGCTACTTCTGAGCAAAGAAATAACCTTGAGCCCAAATGAGGCATTGTTATCAGGGGCAATAAGCACTATTTGTTCAAGATTTTCTACCAGAGACAAAGATGTTGTCGCCACGATTTTCTTTCATCTTGTCTCAGCTCTCAAACCTCTGATATCCCACTCATGGTTTCCCTCCCCCTTGACCTAATCCCTACATTTCTTCCCTTCCCAGGACTGTATATATTGACATTTTCTCACAACCACATCATCTACAGGTACTTCTCCTATCTCTGGTTCCTCT
This sequence comes from Drymodes brunneopygia, assembly GCA_013400955.1. Classification (NCBI taxonomy): domain Eukaryota; kingdom Metazoa; phylum Chordata; class Aves; order Passeriformes; family Petroicidae; genus Drymodes; species Drymodes brunneopygia. The sequence goes on along the minus strand of VZTZ01002947.1, from coordinate 80,255 downwards.
CTCAGCTGCTTTCTACCTCCCCAGGTTTGTGTTGCCCAACCAGTTTCTTTTTCTACACCCCTCTGCCCCCCCTGCTGCTCTCCTGAGCTGCCCTCTGCCCATTTGCAATCCAGCTTTCCACTGCGAGATGACATTTTGCCTTTTGGTTTCAGCACACACAGTTTCCAGTAACCAGATCAAAGGGACTTAAAATCAGAAAGAAGGCAAATATGTAAACAAGCAGCTATGAGATGTAAGTGCCTAATGCAGGGTTCATTCAAGCAGCATCCATGTTTGAGAGAACAACCCTTTTTTAAATTACCCCAATAAACGTTGCCTGAAACTTCCATTTTTTTCTGTCTTTCAAGGGTTATCCTTCAATAAAGACACCTCAACACTCTCCTGGGTAAGTCAAGAAAAAATTTGGATTCAAATTAATTCATCAGGGCTTCCTCTTGAGAGGGAATGCAGCTGCTAACTGGAAAACCTTATCTGATAGCCTGGGAGTTAAAAGGTCACAGGAGACTAGGAAGTAGCTGACTGAAGAATAGCCATTATCTCTTCCTATGCATCATGGTAATTTTTTTCTATCAAAATCAAAGCTCTTAAGAATATTTTACTGGACATCATATTGATCATTTAAAATTTGTCCCGTGGTATCTTATAAACGTTGGCAATATAATTATGAAAGTGCAAACAGAGATGTGTTGTGGAATCATACTGCTTATTGAAAAACAGGTATGTAAGATATAAATGCATATTTGCACCCTTAAGATCAGATATTATGGCATTTTTCAACGACAACTCAGATGTATAAGCAACAAGTTTCACTTACCAAGACTCATCACAAATATTGAATTATTAAACTACCTAAATTGGATATTGAATACCAAGCATTACCACAGTGTGGAAAAAAACCTTGCTTCCCTCGAGACTGGACAATTTAATCAGCCTACAGAAAAGAAATACTGGGAAAGTTAGTGTTCAGTGAGTACTATTTTAACCTCCCTGTTTCAGAAAGATTTAAGATTTGTCTCAGAAGAGTTACCTCTTCTCAAATTAACTTCACTCTCCCCATCCTTTCTTCTACCTGTTTATACAATTAACAACAAATAAAGCTGCAAAATCCCAGATCAAAATTACATTTCCACTGCAGTACGTAAACTACAACCCTCCTCCTGCCATTAACTGAAAACCAACTTTTAGATTAAAGCCCCAAGTTTTTGGTTTTTTTTACTTCTCACCATTTGTCTTGATTTTTATCCCATATTTTCATGATGGAATGCCGATGGCAACTTCTAGGTTCTAGCCCCAGAAGTAGACAGTGGAAACCAGAATTAACGATGGAATTGGAGGCTTTAGTACATAAATTAACCTGCCAGTGTCCTGCCACCTGCTCTGCAGGAACTCCTCGGGGTGAAGTTGGGCTCTGTAACTGTGTGCAGTTAAGATTTTAAGCGATGTTTAAACCAGAAGTCTAACACCATAATACATCATCTGGAAAGCAGAGACTGAGAAGTCGTATTTGAGAAATAATTCCATCTAACAGTCCTTAAATAGGAAGGTAAAGAAAATGCAGAGCACTTAATAGTGCAGATCAAACCGTGCAGAAAATGGCATGTGCACAGTTTAGCTCCAGGAAGGAATTTGGTCTCTCCAGCCACTCTGAACTACCTCCAAATGCCACAGCAGATCTGGTGTGTGGATGTCAGTAGGGCTTGGATACTCACGGGCCCAGAAGCTCTTCTGAAGTAATACACGAACAGGTCTTACTAAGAGGAGCTTACAAATTGTGATTATGGGAGAAGTAGTCTGTCTTGAAAAGGAAATGCTCAGGAGGCTCAGTTCAAATGCACCAAAGTAGTTTTACTTCGTGTGGGTGGACATAAAATGGCTATTTTCTCTGCTATGGGGAGAGTAAAGGTATTTTCCCCTTATTCATTCAGAAATAAAATGGTTGGGATACTCTCCACAAAACAGCATTTGTGAGAAAAATGAGACAGAATGGGAGCAGCTTACACAAAGTGGAAAACCACTTCGGACAGTACAGAGGTCATGTTTACACAGGGTTTGGCTTGTTTTCTCCGTGCAGAATTTTGCAGGCCTGAGTTTTTAAACTTTTATAAAGTTTAGTCCTTAGTCAGCACTACTCTCTAATGATAGTTGTTCCCTCGATGTGGTTTTTGTGCTGCCCATCAGGATGTGGAAAGGTGATAAGAGCGTCTCAAAACTAAAAAGACAAAACATTGGCAAACTCTATTATTCATCCTGTTTCCTCCCTCATTTTATTAATTTTACATAGGAAAACATGGCAATCCCAAGTACCCAGGCCTCTGAAACACCAACAATGCTGAGAGCCATGAAGAGCCATAATGAAGAGCAAGCCATGCATAAAAATGTTGCCAGCAGAAGGTTCACCCAGCCTTCAGCTCCACCTGCACCAAAAACCACCAGATTTAGTCAAATCTGCAGAACAAAGAACATGGATCAGTGTTTTCACCTGAGTGCCAGGACTGCTGGAAAAAAAAGTAAAAAGCTTTAAAAGTTCAGCTGTAGTTATTTTTGTTGCTGTTGTTCCTGTTTTACAGCACTAAAAGGGGAAACCCTCTGGAGTACTTGAAGCACACCATCATTGCCCGTTTAACAAACACAAAAAGATGCCACTTGCATCTGGCAACAACAATGAAACATCCTCAGTCCTTTTAAACAAAGGTTAAATAACTGGGAAGAAATGGCAAAGCATTAACTAAACACGGTGCTTTACGCATAAAACCACAGACAATAGAAAGCATTAGCTGGGTGAATTCCTGGCTGATATATTGACTCTCAAAAAGCATGACTCTAAAGGCTATGAATTTCTAAACCACTGCCTCTGAGAGGCTTAGAAGGTCAAGGACCATTTCTCTCAATACTATCACAACAGCCTCGCCCTTGTGGTGGAAAACCTGCTGGCTGACTGGTCAGCCTAAGGAAGAGATGCTCAGGCTAGGCCCAGTCTTACAGAAAGAAAAAGTATTGTGGGCCAAAACAGGGGGTTTGGTGGTTTTGTTGAGTTCTGTTATTTAGATGGAGATACAGTGAAGGCAAGTTTCTTTGGGTTGCTTAACCAAAAAACAATCCCATGCTAATATCCTCCCCAGTAATTCCAATAGGAATATGATTTCTAAGAATTTACAAACACCTTTATCTTAGCAGCCATGTCAGCCTTCCTAGGAAATGCCACTGCATATGTTGGTTGGTTTGTTTTGTTCTTTTTCATTTGTCCTTCCTTTCTCCTTTGACAAAGAGAGAGAAAACTTCCTGCTGCAAGGCAGGTACTGCACCCTTCTTCTATACCTGGGGTACTGGATTGCACTGAAGGATGTATTCCAGATGTTATGTCCATAACAGTGGTCAAAAGCCTGCTATTTAGAAGTATTTACAGTATTATTTAAGACAGATTCTCTTGTTATTAACATAATGTACAAACATAAAATAAGACAGTGGAATCCAGCTTGGGTACTTAAAGAATCAATTAACTTCAGCGACTCATTTAAGAGTTGCTATATGAGTTACCAGCTAAGTCCCATCACAATCAGTGGAACTTTACTGAGGATACCTCAGGATTATCCAAAGTGAAGTTCAGAAATTTGACAGGAATTAAGAGTACAACTTATACACACAATAGTTAAGAGTTTTCTACACTCCCACTCCAACATGCAATATGGAAAACATGCCAGTCAATCTTAAATTCTAATTAAAAGGAGTAAATGTTGACTGCCATAGAATGAGCAACTTTTATAAACAGATATTCCCCCATACTTTCACAGCCACTGAGGATGATTATTCACACAGACAATTCTAGGAAATCTATTTCAGCATCTTTTATTACAGCGTAAAACTGAATCCATGCTCTGCAACAATGGAAAAATTGTTAACAACATTGCCTCTAGAGAGGGCTGGGTTTGGGTTTAAGACCCTAATTAGCTGGTTTTCCATCACACTGTTTTTTGCTGTTGGCTTCAGTGCTATCAGTTGTAATTAAAGCCATGAAGTATTACAACCCGCCTCTACAAATCAATTCCTAAATCATTGCAGTGCAAGTCATTGTTCAAGTATATATATCTTAAATATTACAAGTGTTATCTAGGCTTCATGGGCAATCATAATTCTCCTCTGATTTTTCTTTCTAAAGGAGCCTTGCCTTTCCAATCCTGAAAATAGTATTTAATTGCCTGTGTCAGACTGAGTGTCGCTGCTGCTGCTTCCCGCCACTTAACTAGAGGTCTAAACAACTCCACGGTCCTAACAGTGGGAAAAATCCACTCCAAAACTATTGCTTACAATTAAAAGAATCACAGCCTTCTAAGTGTAACCATATTGCCTGCTCCTCCACCAGGAAGAGAGACCCCTGTGCCAGCATCCAGGGACAAAGCAGATGACATTTTCATCCTTGCCAAGTGCTGCTGGACCACTGTGTGCTGCCTCCAGGTTGCAGTGGCCCAGAACAGAGGGTTTGTTCCCTTAATTCAGTATGGTGAGGACCCAAATGAACTCTGCAGCCTGCTCCCTGCCCTGTCTCCATGCTCCTTGTTCAGACACACTTCTCTGCAATCTAAGGGCCAGGTCACGCTGCACTGTGCCTGTACAAGCAAGCATGGATTCTACGCAGCTTCTTCAAAAATTCTAACTTACTATCACCCAAAAAATTCGCAAAACTTTGCGAATTTTGATGGGGTTTGATAGGGTTTTTCATAATCATGCTGTTTCAATGCTCCAATGGCTGGACAAATAGAAGTTAAAGACCTCCATACTTCCCGTTCCATACAACACTACTCTGAATTACAGCCTCAGAAACTGAAAAATAAAAATATCCAAAAGCCTATTCTTTCAAGAAGAGAGGAAAGGAAATCAATACCTATTCTGCCTCTACAAATTCAGGTCCTCCAAAGGCAGAGGGCCAGTATAATGAAGCAACTGACCGAAGTAAAAATGAGGCTCCATGTGCCATTTGTTGCCAGAGGATGATCCAGCATGCATACTTCGTAGTTTTCAGCAAGGCTTGTCAGGCAGTCATATGGAGGCTCATGGAGAGTTTAAAGTCCACGTTGCTTTTTACTTCCAACTTCTTACTGGATTGTGTTTTAACTTGCCCCTGCAACTGCCTTTTCCACATCCTGCTCCCAGGAAATGAGTGCTCCTGCTGACAAGCTCGTGCCCACTAATCTCAGCTAAAAAAGACAGGCTGCCACTTCGTGCAGAAGCAGCAAAACAAGATCTGAAAGGCCCTGCCCTCAGGAGTAGCACTTGTTCCTCCCCTTTCCATACACCAGCCTGGGAATGGAGCAGAGCAGCCCCAACCCCAGGGAAAGTGCTGACACTGGCACAGGGCAGGGAGAGCAGCCATGCAGGAACTCAGGGGCACGTAACTGGGAGCAGGGAATGCAAATCTCTGAGTAAAACCAAGCACTATTCTGAGATCTCCCACTCCCCTCCAGATGTTCCCACCTGTGCCCTTCGTACCGGCCAGAGCACGGGATGAGAAACAGACTCTGTAATTCCTTTCAATTCTCCATAAGAGCACAAGCTCAGAGGCCCTGCTCTAATCTTCCTTCCAGCATTTCTTTGTCTTCTTGTTGAAACTCAGCCTTGCTCTGCAGAGAGGAAGAGACAACAGCCAGACATGATGGATACGTGACTGGTCTGCTGACTTCTTCCCATGTACCACCACAGGATTTTTCAAACAGACTGAATTTCCTGCCATTTGCTGGTTTGCCTTTCATACATGGCAGATGGTGTTCTGGAAGGAAAGACCATGAGAACTGCAGTACTCTTTCAAAGCAAAGACCCACCAGGTCCGACTTCTAACAGATGACCAAGAACAGCATAATCAAGCACAATATTCCCAAATACAGTTGCTCTTGTTAACACCCCATATGCTTTCAAGCTGAGGGAATTCCTCAGCTGCCTTTAGCTTCTAAATAATCCTCAGTGACTTTCTCATCCATGAACTCACCAAGCCTCTCGTCAAACCATTAGCAACTGCAATACCCTTTGGCAACAAGTTTCATGTGCCTTGTACTCATTGCACAGCAAGTCTGGCTCCTGCACACTCCAAACCTGGCATTGGCTCTATTTATGCAGGTGTTAGAAGTTTTATTTTTTTATTACACTTCTTAGTAACTTGTTCAGAACGTAAAATGCTCACACTCCTCAGCTTTCCCAAGCTGTGTTCAACATAATGACATTACATCTGCCACTTTGCACACCAAAACCATTGCAGCCAACCATTTACACCATTAGTAATTCACCTTTGTCATTCTTCACGAAGTTTGGGAAATACTTGTTTTAACTTCAGACAAAATTTTTAAGTCTCCAACAAGTAGGTTTGCTGGAGCATTGATCTCTCCAGCTGAGAGAGGTGGGGAGCATTCACAGCATTTTGTATATCCCTACCCAAAATTCCACAGAAATGAGCTCGTCACTGACCTTCCCTCAGTAGACTTTTTTGCTACGAGCCTTACTTAGAGCAATTATGCTACAGATATTTTCACATCTTTTCCATCTCCAGTTTTGATGTAAGAGTTTGCTTTTTCTTTTCCAATTGGCAAACCGTCAGTGGCCCAGGCCTTATCCTGCAAAGCATCACATGCAAAGTGTGCAAATGGAAAAACTTCCAGAAATGCTCCACTTAAGGAAAGACAAGTGAGCCTGAGACACCTTCAGAAGAAAAAAGGCACTAAATGTAATCAGCTTAAATTCTTTCGGCACTTTTAAATTCATTAGTATTTCCAGGTAGTGCTGCAAGTAATGCTGAAGGGCTCTTGGGGAACAGAGGATCTCGGGTAAAACAAGTATTTGCTATAATTTGATTCTGATGAGAACAAAATAGATGGAATTGTCTGGAACATATTTATAACAAAAAGACTTTATTAATCACAGCTTTTTGACCTGATCATCCCGGCATACAGGTATGCAACTTGTCTCTACAACCTCTTCTTTAACTAATGACAAAATGAGAACAAATGAATTTGAATAAGAAAATGTTACTTAATTAAGAAAACTCCTGTTATTTTCCTATTGCAGGAAACAAATTTCATCTGACAATTATGAGGTAAGACTTCCACATATGTAGAATTTTAACTTATTAAGAACTTCACTTGAATATTTATGCTCGATTTTAGACATGAAACTTGCATAATAGCATATAAACAACTATATTTCAATAAAATATTAATTTTTATGAATATATTTTAATCTGTGCACCTCTTCTTCATGAATAGCTGATGCCATCAATATGCAATTTATTTTGAGTATATTAAATATTCTCTATATTCATCTGTACAAAACCAAAATTCTTTGTTTAATCTTTTGAAAAAAGACTATGACGATTTGTCTTTCCCCCAGATTTCAGACCTATCAACCTCTCTGGCAAAGTCAATGTAATGAACACAGTTAGAAAATCCATTTCTATTCATGGCATCTACACCTTCTTTCCAAGCAAAAATATTCCAATCACCAAATGAACTAATAAGAAACAGAAAGAAACATGTTAATAATTAAAATTAGCCTTGTGAGTCAAACCAATACGAACAGTCTAATCAACCAGCCATGAGTAAATAAAAATTACAAAAGGAGTGCACCAGCTTAAGATACGGATTTGGACTTTCATGTTAATGTTCTGTTCAGGAAAATGAGCAACTCAACCCAGTACTCAGAGCCCCATCCTCCAGTCTTTTGCACAACACTGAAACTCAGACAAACCCAAGATTCAGACAGCAAGGAGGCAGATTTCTCCTCTGCTGTCAACACTTCTATATTTGTGTTGGTTGGCTTGACTCCTTGATCTCCAAGGAATCGTCCCGAAGACTCCAGGCACATACAGAACCGGAAGAGCAAAGAATATTTAAGCAGCAGAATTGCTCAGTGGGAATATGTAGGTGTTTGTCTGCAACATTAAGGTTCTGATGTTGTTTTATTTTCAAGCTCCTTTCTAGCCCAAACAGGTTAGATTTAAAAACAGGCCTTAAAGCAGCATGCTATTTCAACTGAATGGGTTATTCTAATCATTAAATGATTGACCAAAGTTGTTGAAGTTTTACTTTTGGCATTCACCTGAAAGTAAGCAAAGCAAACCAGATAATTTTATACTTTACTATATTTTTTTCAATATATGTTTCTTGAAAGCAAGAGAGGCCAAGGCAATATTCAGCCTGTATTATGTCAAGTAGGTACTTCTCCCCAATGGATGGTCTAATCCATGTTAGATCACCTCTGGTACTGGAAATTAGGAAAGGAAAATTCTTTGCACTTCATGGTTCCAGCATTTCAGTGCAAATCCCTTCTGGTATGTGTATTATACCACAGCAACATCATTCCATACGTTCTACCAAAAGTCTTCATGATACACTCCCAGATTTAAGAGGAGACAAGCTTTGGTGCCAGAATATTCACCTGAAAACTGATTTCTGACATCCAGTGCAATTTATATAACATACACGCCCACTGCAATGTTTGGGACTTAAATATCTAAGAGGGAAAAATACTGTAATACTTTTGAAATGATCCTAGCTCGGTGCAAGGGTCTCTCACTACAGATTAAACACTGGTTTTTTTCAGCATATCTGTTCTGATCCCACTGCATGTCCTTTCCTGTTGGCATAAAGGGTCGCTGTGTCACACCAAATATTTCAGCCCATTTTCACCACCACAGAGTTTGCAGATGACTCTCAGATGGAGATGACTATGCCAAGAAGGTGAAAGAGAGTTTTAAGTGTTTACTCATAGTAGACTTAGTGTCCAGTTAAGTGAGGGGTCATCTTCCAGCTGAAGTGGAAATCCTAGCAAGACCTGTATGAGCCTAATGAATGCCATTACACACCTTACAACATTTGGGACAGATGTAATCAGCAATATTTTTCTTCCTCCTTGAGTCATTTCCATCATTAAAAATAACTCCGAAAGACTGACTGTTTCCTAAATTAATTCTTCAATAGATTCATCACAACAGATGGCTTGTTCACTCCCAAACACCAGCTTCAAGCAAGGGAAAGACAAACAGCAACAATGCAGTAACCACAGATAGAATGTCTTGGAGTAACTCCTAAACTGGAAACTCAGGACACAAAAAAGTACCACAAATATTAACAGTGCCAAACCAATATTGGTAGAATCCAGCAAACCTGTCACATCACCTTGGAAATATATTATTCTGCTTAGAATCCAAAACTTCTTTAAGTAACACAATTTATTGCCTCAAATCTTATTATAACACCCAACCAGCAAATGCTTCTATGATGCTTTGTAACATTCTTTTTACAAGATCTGAACTTTAAAAACTTAAAATCAAAATTACAATCTTTTATCTGACTGCTTTGCAGAGACTAGAATTCAGCTGAAATTATATTTTCTGTTATGTCAAATATCCCACATCTAAATCCCTTCATATTCTGAAGTGGAAAAAAGCCAAAAGACAGTCACAAGCTTCTGCAACTCATTTCTGGAAAAAGAAAAAATGTTTTACTTTTTAGTTTCAGTGTAACATCTTGTCCTAGATATACATATATATGTATTTTAATACAAGCCTATGCTAGCAAAAATCAGAACTAGGAAGCTGTTTTAGATCCAAACATGTCATGCTAAGAGAGTTTTGAGGGTTTTCCCCCAGAAGCAAAAATTCCCCACCAGCTACAACTCTTTTTCCATCAGAACTTAGCATTCGATCACACAACTTTCTCCTAAAGGAAAAGCAGTCCTCCGGTCCTTTAAATTGCAAACAAGCTTCCAGGCCACTGGAAAACCTGTTGACATTACTGTTAAAGAAAAGAAATAAACACCTTTCCTGTCTAACATAACCTAATCTGTTGAATTTCTGTGCAAGGCATTCTGGAGTGCAGTAAACAAAGGCCAACATTGGAATGAGTATTTGTGGCTCGAAATTACACCTATTATAGTTAGGATACACACATTGGAAAGATCCAGCAGCCTGGTCCCAATAGGATCAGCCATTATACTTGTGTAATTTCTTTCCATCTGTAATTCAGTGCATTAGGCAACAAGCTCTGGAAATCTGTAAAATGTTTTTTTAAAACTGCTTTAAATCACATTAGAGACAACAGACAAAACTGAATAACCTGCTTACCATTTTACAAAGTATTTCCATCAAATTATGAGCCCAACAACCATTTCATAGTAATGAAATGGTAAAAATAAAAAATGATGCAGCCACAGAATAAAACCCAAGAATATAAAACTCTACTGCATTTTATTTGGCTTTTTTTTTCACAGAGATTAACAAAAGCTACACAATTTACAGCTACTTAAACACAACTACCACTGCATAAATATCCAACATCACAGTTTCACACCGTTGACAATGATTTCTATCACAAAAGAGATATGATCCAATCTGCCAGTACTTGCTATTCAAAGGATCTGGCATACCACCATGTCTAAAACGATCCTGAAAATGGAAAAAAAAACCCAAACCTAAACCTGTTTTGTTTTGTTACACAGCAGGGAAGAGTTCTGAGTTCACAAAGCATTTTCAAAGGAAGTCATCACACAGTACTTCTTCCCAAAAGGCCATATGGAAAAATCCCTGTCCTACAGAAGAGAGTTCTCTCTTCTGCCCATGTCAATTCTCAGAGCAGACACTTGTTTTGATGCTGGGAAGGCACCAGCAGGATTTGCTGGCTCCGTGCAGCCCCCGGGGATCCCGGGTGCTGAGCAGCAGCAGCAGAGCCACAGGAGCGAGCAGCTCAGGGAAGCTCTTTCTGCAACACCTCTGCCTGTGAAAGGGCCACGCAGCCCATGTTCCACAGCCCCTCGCTTGCCATGGCTGCAGCTCTCACAAAAACTCCTTGAAACCAAGCCCCCACCTTGCATGCGGCTGCATCCGAGTGAAGCCAATGCTGGCGAGGCACTTGAGAGTTGAAATCTGGAAAAACCTAGAGGTGGATGCAGCCTGAGCTCTGATCCTCAGCAGTGACACCTCCAAGCAGCTCAAAGTCTTGCTGTTTCCTGAATTCTCCTTTTCTCCATCACTCCACCTTGGTTTTCTTTATAATACACAACCCAGCAGCCTTCCAGGCAACAGACACGTTACCTGCAGGAATGAGGTCTGCAACCTAAGCAGGGATTATACGGAATTTCTGTCCACAGTTATTTTTCTCTCACAGTACTCAGGATTTTTGGCGTCGCTGAAGTTGCTCTTTGTAGCCTAGTTTATTTCTGATCAACCTTCCTCCTGTGTTACAGGGAATTTGTCCAACAGTGTTGTCACAGTATCACATCAGAATGAAGCTGAGCTGTCACTCTTGCTCCTAGTTTTATATCTCAGTGAGACTCAACCAATGGGACACTCACTCACAGCACACACCAGAAATTTAACATTCATTTATGCTGTTTATGCACTTTTTAACAACCCCATAGTATTTTGAAAACTCCCTTTGTGCCAGGATTGCTCACACAGAATGAGAGCTTCTTTCTGTATATGCAAGAGCCTTGGTTTGTGTTTGTACAAAAGCTGTGCCTGAATTTTAATGCTTTATAAGCCTCATTATGAAATGTCTGTTCATTTGCACTGCATGTACCTTTCCTTCCCCTTCTTGGAAACCACACTCCAGCTCCTCTACAGGAATTAAGACACCCACCTGAACTCCTCCCCCCCAGCCTCCTCATAGAGCTTTACAAGTTTCCACCTTGCATATCCTCAATTCCCTGAAAAGGTGACAGTCTCTGCAAACAACAACGTGCAAGCTAAAACTCTGGATTTTGTGTAACCTTCAACAAGTTCCTAAAACCTGTAACTGACACACATTTCTCTGACAAGCAGAAAACTAACTTTCAGAGCCCTGACCATGATTTCTGATACAGTGATTATAGAGTGAAAGCCTTGAGGTACCTCACATTTTCCAGTGGTACTTGCCACTCCTTCAGACAGGCAGAGCTTTGGAAAAAACAAGGAAAATGGGGAAAAGAGAACCCTAGTCCAGAGTTGAACTTCTTGTAACCAATCCTTTCAACTCAACTCACTTTCATATGTAATGCTTGGGGTAACAGCACAAGATGCACTGTCTGCAGGCCAGCACTGGCCCTGTCAGACTAGAGCACAGAGACTTTCCATAACAAGATCCACAAAAAATATGAACCTTCAACAGCTCCTCCCTTTTCTCCCCTCTCTTCCCACCCAGGCCATGCCCATCCTTGCTTCACAAAGGTGATGATTACTCATCCCTCATCTTTTCCACTACAACTTTCCACTACTGAGCAAAGTTATCCAGTCCTGAAGGAGGTCCCCCTTCTCATCTAAGGAAAGGAAAAAAACCCTTGATAGTTGGTGCATTCTGCATCCTTTTGAAGTATCTTATTTTACAGAAATATGTTATTTCCAACCAGCCCATTCTTATTTTTCATTTAGAATACAACCAGCTTTTTTATTGCAAAATAACACTTAGTGAGAAATAGTCCTTTAGCAGATTTCATTCTTTCGCTATTTTTCGCCCAGCTCGGATGCATACACACAATAAATAAGCTATAATTTTGGTTCTAAAACAGCTGTCATCTCATAAAAACTTGCTGCTCACGAGCAATGTTTGTTGCACATTCAATCCAATAAGGATATAATACACATAATTATGCCATTGTTATTAAGGCAATCATAACAGATACCATATGGACTTTAAAGTGGCTTTGAGAACCATTTTTTAATAAACACAACATCACTGACACATTTTGGGAGAAAAATCCATTCCCTAAACTGCACACTATTGGTAACGTATACAGCTTACTCTTTTTGGGGTATTTTTATGCTGTATGCACCGGGAGTAACAATACAACTCATAGCTTCTATTGAGATCTCACTTTCAAAGGCTCTCCAGACTCACTGCACGTCATGTTTTTAATACAACAGTGAGTGCATGCCAGAATTCAATGCTCCTGCAAATATGCCAACTTGTAGCTACTTTCAAAATGAGCTACTCACTAGGAATTAGTGCCAGGGTAAATCAATGGCACATTCAGCTAGATGTCCCAGCTCTACGAAATGAATTATACGCTATATACAGTCCTTTTGTACATGTCTGTCTTTTTTGCATCTTTATCAACAAAAGCTGAAAAGACTAGAAATGAAGTTCCAGAAGGCTGTAAATTATCCAGCGAAGGATTAAGCAGAACAGGAAGCAATTTTGCCTACCTGCACGTTTAAACACTGGATTCATGTATCAGAATAAATTCTACACTGTCTAAACCATTTCACCCCTTCTCAAAAAACGCCGCTTTCTTTGGATTGTTCCCGCTGTGACACACACAGAGCGGCGGGATGCTGGGAGCTGCACCAGCAGCCTACTAATGGCTGAGTGCTGGGGCCATGTCAGTAGAAAAAAAAATAAAATCACTTAAGTTGTAACAGTTAATGGGTGGCAGATAATTGGGAGCAGCAAAACTGAACTGCTGAATGCTCTAACAGAAACCTGCCACTTTCTAGCTGCAGCTGGTATGGACATGAGACAGAACCGAAAACTAGGAGGTGGATCACACGTGGGACAGTTGGACTGGGAAAAAAATGGGAGGCCTGGGAAGGAGGAAGGGAAGATGCTAGTTAGATCCTTGAGCTCAGCCTTGTGCATGGGGCAGATATCAGGAGGTACCTGTGAACCTGGTTTTCAGTCCCACCTCCTATGGCCAAGATCATCCTTGCAGGGAAGGGCACAGATCATCAAACAGGGTAAAGCCTCTCAACTCCCTGGTTGTTAAATAAACTGCAGTATCCAGACATACCCGGGGGTTTTTTTGCCCCTTTTTTTTAAAATAAGTTTCTCACTCATGACATGGAGTTCATCTCCATTTCTTTAAAAAAAAAAAAAAATTCTGCCAAGTGCCCACTTGACCAATCTGCACTGCTCTAATTGCAAAATCCAGTAAGCCTCAGGGCTGTCCACTCTTATGAACAGCAGGTAAATTTTAGAAATAATTGAAGCTCGTGGAATTGTGTTTGTGAGGGAGAAGCCGTCTCCACAAGGCTAAACAGCAATTTGCAGAAGTCTCAGCAGCCTGACTGTGTCCCATTTATAAAACCTCCTCATTCAGTACCCTTTCATTCCCTTCAGACATTCAATCAATTTTCCATCCACATCTCAAAAGTGCAACTGGCCTTACAAGTTCTGTGCACTTGTACCACGTGTTAATCATCTCCTCCTACAGAACCAGCTTCCTTTATCTAACTACAACCTCAGAGGAACACATCTAATTCCACCTGACTTCATCATTCAGAGAAAGTATACCATATTTATTTTCATATGGATTATGCACAGTGCCTTAGGTACTTATACTACGGGCATTTTATAAGTGTAAACTTGATGGATTGGTCACAAGACTGCTTTGGATAGCTGTAAAATGGATTTGGCCCCCAGCCACGGTTTGCTCAGCACAGATATAGTGTAGGACTGAGATAACTTCAAGAATTCATAACACATATGCTAAGAAATATTACAAACCCGTATTTGTATGGCTGGCATTATACATCCATCGCTAAACATTTCTCAATAGCAGTGCATACGACAACATATAAGAGAATTCTGGCTGGATATTTATCAGGAAAGAGGACTTATGAAAATGTGTTTTCAATAACTGGTGTGAAGTCAGCCCACTCTGTGCTGATTAGATGCAGTCACAGTTCAGAAACAGCCTTATTCAGCATAGTACGAAGCAATCGCCCCGCTGTATGCAGCCTTGAATTGGGAGCTGCACGCTTTATGCTGAGTGACTAAATGCAAAAAAATCAAGATGACTGCATTAATTGCCATCTTCAGCTTGAATGGTGAAAAGAAATCCAAAATCCAATGCCACCTCTCCACCTGGATTCTTTTTCCACTGTTTCTTCAAGTGCTATTTCAGACTCCCTTCTGTAAGATTCACTCACTATAGTAATGCTATTTTATCAAAGTACAAAGGTACCACCATTCTAGGAAGCCATTGTTTTTATTTAAACTATACAAGCTTGATATTAAGATTGTTTTTATATGCAGAATAGTATCTTCATATCATTTTATGCTTCTCTTACTTTTAAGTTGCAAAGGAGCCTTTGTGTAAGCTGGTATTTCCATTCTTAAAATCTGGTCTTTAAGAGTCACAGTTTTGAAAGAAGAACTGGAGTATTTTCAAAGCAGCTAAGCCATCAGCATGAATATTTCACGTACAAGATAAAAATAAGGTTTTCCTAAATAGCCGTAACTTCCTAGGGTTCTAGAGCTTCCCAGCATTGAACCGGCAACAACAAAGACTGTAGCCATGACAGATAACCTTGTGATGGATCATCCACTGTTCTATCTCTACAATACCTTCAAGTAAGAGTCAAACTGATACATTTCACTTTAAACATGCAGTTCTCTTGTTCTGGTGCATTTGTAAACTACCACCTGTAACGATGTGGCAACGTTACAGCCATCTTGATATGTATGGTCCGGGTTCTTACGAACACTTGAGAATTTATTTTTAATCTTAATGCTTGGAATAATCCTTTCTGTATCAATTCACACATACAACTTCATTGCTAGTATAAAGCAAAATATTTAATTCAGATGAGGACAAGGTAAGCATTTTGGACAGTCTTACTTCTCTTTGCAGAAGAAGCATGGCTCCAACCACAAACAGCAGGAAACTCTCTCATTAGCCTCTAAACTTTGGACGTAGTAATTTGTTAACCTCAGCCAAGGAGAAAACAGCATTTGTCCATGATAGATACAAGTACCTCTACCTAAACTTCATGACAAGTCTGATTTTCTTATCTACAATGAAATAGGTCAGATTTTTTTCTCCTGCAATAAAACTTAAAATAATTTTCAGGTGGTGTCTACAAAATGCTCTGCTGGACACCACTGAATCAGCACTACTAAGGAAAAAAAACCACCTTTTTCCTCTTTGAGACAGCCCTGATGTTAACTTAGGAATGTTCTCGCAGGCTGATTCACTACAGCACCAAAGCATATGTTCACCTTTAGGAACACACAACTGACGTAAACGAAAAAGGCCTATGTTAATGGTTTGTTGGATCAGGTCCTAGTCCACAGTTGGTTACCCACTTCATCTGTTGCTGATCCTCTGTGTGCTCACAGGGCCTGAGAAGATGGCATGGGAAAACAGGAATAAAAAGATATAGAGAGAAGCTGGACCATGATGACAGTTCACTGAATCTTCAAAAGCGTGGCTTAACCACAGACAACAGTTAAATCAAATTAAAATAGGGTTTGGGGATCAATGAAACCATAGTGCTGGAATCATGCTGTTAACTGGCACCTGAACATAAACTAACACAATCCAGCTACCACGGTTCAGGCTACCATTAACATTAAATTTCACTTCTTGAACTGCAAAGCTTTTTTGACTGTCTTCTTTTTACCTTCCTTAAGTTAAGTTGATTTTTAAGGCAATCCATTAAAGACAGAAAGCATATTTTTTTCCCCTCAACAAAGAACATCCTTTAGTGGCATGTCACTTTGCCAACAATTAAAAAGGCCTGATTTATACAGTCTTTAGTATCAGTGCATGAGACAACGAAATGCTTCCAGAAAACTGAAGGATTTTGTATTTTCTGTCTGCAGGGAAAGCCATAGAGACATGGGCCAACATAGTTATATGTCATTTACAAAATGAAACATGGCACTTGATAAAGAAAGAATATCTTCTAGGTAGGATGTTTGCTAAGTAGGTCCAAGCTGTCAAAGCATCAAAGACATCACCTCTTCCTCCTGTCACTCAGGGTATTGGCAACCTATGCACATTACCATGATAACAGAGACACTGCTGAAGTTAAAAAAAGAAAAAACAACAACACTGGAATGTTTTGGGTTTTGCACTACAAGAGAGTCCACCAAAGACAGTTTGGTGGAGGTATGCCAAGGTTAACTTTTCTACTTGTGAAAGTAATAAAACATTTTTTAAAAATTCAAATCAGACATACACAATCATAGAATTCTTTAAGTTGGAAAATACCTGCAAGATCTTACCACTGAATTCCCCAATTAATTAATCTTCAATACCTTGCCAACTAAACACTTGAATAGGATCGTGGAATGTTTTGGGCTGGAAGGAACCCTAAAGAACATCTTGTTCCAACCCCCTGACATGGGGAGGGACACCTTCCACTTGCCCAGGTTACTCAGGGCCCCATCCAGCCTGGCCTTGAACATTTCCAGGGATGGGGATGATTTCAGAAAATTTTTAATGAGAGCAAGTTTTTCAGCTTGTGCTGTAGGCCTGGAGAGGGAAAACGAAGACAGAAATGATGGGACAGAAAGGCAGGGGAAAGAGAAGGGAGTAATTTGAGGTCCTACGCTCAGCACACGCTGATGATACCTTTAAACTGCTATAGATGTAGAAGAGGTAGAGATTTAAAAATCATCTTTGGAAGCAGTAACAAGATGCTCAAGCCCTTCAGCCACCCAGTCAGCCTTTGATGGCATCTGGTGTCTTCCCTGATGGGACAGCACAGCAGGGTGGCCTGCACCAGGCTGCACCCAAGGACCACCACTGTGCTCCCAGGCCTGGCAGCTGCTGTTTCAAATAGTCACATGAGGCCTTCTTTAAAAGTATATGAGTATTAATGGAGTGCTATAATTCTTACATACATTTTTAAAACTGCACAGAAGTTAAATAAACTAGAATTAGGATGCGTTGTTTTCCTGGCCAGTTATTTTCACCCTGGCTTCCTCAGGAGATCCTAAATCCAGAGGAAATGTTTGAGTGGGCCTGATGCACAGTCCTCTGGATAGGACACACCCATTAGACAACTGATGGATGAATGCTGATGAAGTGTCCTCCCCTAAGATTTCACCTGATGGTGTTTCTGAGTTCTTTGCTGGAGACAAGTGTGGGGAGGCAAGGGGAAAAGGCAAGCCTTTGAAGAGAAACAGCATGGCTTGGGCAGAGCAGCAGTGCAGCAGCAGTTGGGTCACTCTCATCAGACACTTTGAAGAGCTGATGTAAGCTGCAACATCCAGGGGAGTTCTGAACATAAGCGTTTCAATAATCATTCACTCAGGACACACACTAATAGCCTAAATATTCCCACTTCCCACTTCCCTGTACGGCTGCTGACAAAGATGGACACTGAAGGGGATGTAACTCCACACACTTCTCATCACAAGGTACCCACCTGGCAAAATTGAGTGCTGGGGGAAAACAACAGGGTTTGAGAGTGAAGACCCACCTTCTGTCTGAAAGGTTTTAGAGGCAAAGAGGGAAAACATCCTCTTAAACCTGCCATCCCTTCTTCCCCAGACAAGCAACTCTCCTGCTCCTGCCAAACAGCTCTTCTCTGTGCCCACAGCACATATCTTACAGGCCTCAAAATCCTCTTCCTCCTTTTGAGAATAAATCTTCTATAGGTCTTAAAACACACTCTGATAGACCTAGTGTGGTTAATGAAGTTAAATCCCATAGCCTGGAAGGAAGCAGCTGCCCTGGAGCAGAGGAACAGCCCTGCAGTCTCTCTTCATTTAACTCCTGGTTCCCCAAAGCTCCTACGTTTGTTTTGGCCCAACACCTTCACCTTTGGTACAAGAGCCTGTATCTCCAGACTGGCTGCTTTGGCTCGGGCTGCAGCTACAATTCAGATTTCTTTTTTAAACTGGGGTAAAACCTGTCATCTTTTCAGGGAGCACAGCAGCAAATACATCAAAGTGTTCATGGTCTTCATTAACTTTCCTGCTATTTGCCCTCAAGGATATGCCTGCTCCAAAACTGTCACGATTAACTTGGACAAGGGGGAGAGTTGAAGGCTACAGAAGCATCTTAGGAGAAAGAAATCCATGATATGTCCATGGGGGCACAGAAATAGTGTGCCAACAGTAACAGGGGTGTGTCTGTGCTCCCTACCCTGGCACACGGACGCTCAGCCCCAGGTCCCTCCACTCGCAGCCTCAGCTCCTCCAGGGAATTGCTCACACTTGGTACTTCAGGCAACCCCTGCAAGGCAAATCCCAGGCTGCCTCGACTGCAATACAGCCATGCTGCTCAACTCTGAGCTTAATTTAGTAACCAGTTTAGGATTTCAGCTCAGCTTTATTAGTGAAGTTGATGGACTGAGAAGAACTTGCACAAAGCTGTGGTCTCCAAGCCATGGCTCTTGTAGCATGGAGGTAATTTTATTGACAAACTATGGTTTAGGTGAGCACTGCTTACTGCTGCTGTTTTCTCCTCCAGGGTTATCAGAAAGCGAGTCATTCACCCCTGTGATAGGCATTTTAATGACAGTCTCCTAATACTGCAGCCACTGTGATACACAGAGGAAACCCGTTCCCAAAAAGCCATCACCTTAGACAAGAAAGACATTTATATGGAAGCTTGCTAGCTTATGAGAAAACACAAATACACCGACAAAAGTGTTTTCCAAATCAAGTTAATGATTACCAAAAATGCAAGCAAAATAGATGACCTGGGAAGAAAATTTAAAAGGACGGTGGGAACAGAAGGCATCAGGCACTGAGTTGCAGGGATGGCATACAGGGATGTTTCTGCAGTTAAAGATTTTAAAAACAACTGGTGGGACAAACAGTAACCCAGCTAATCCTTGGTACTGGCACACTGCCTATTTTGAGAGAGCAGCAGCTGGTGAATCTGACGTAAGTCTCTGCATCCAAAGCAGGAACTTACTGTAATGAAACCACAGCCCACATTGGAAAAAAGACTGTAAACTCGACAAAAAAAAAAGAAAAAAAAAATTAAAAAAAATCAGGATCTCAATACACTATGTGCTACATTTCCATCCAAGTAAAATTAATCACAGAATGTCACAATTAGGCCGATTCAAAAAAACATAACAACCAAAAAACAAAACAACAACCAAAAGAAATTCCCCAAAATCAAAGCCATCAGTTGGACTGAAGCTAGTATTAAAAAAAAAAGAAAAAAAAAAAAAAAAGCCAAAAGAGGGTGAGGATGAAGAAATTACAAGCCTTGCATCTTCTTTGGTTTCAAAAGTACAAATCTAAGACCTTAAGTGGCACAAAAACACCATTCCAGAAGCCTGAGGCGCTAGGCAGAACTACGTGGACTGGAAAAAATAGGCACATTAGTGAACCACCTATTTCAGGATCCAGTTACTCTTCCACCCCCACTAGAGCACTGCAAAAATGTCAGTCCCTTTATCTGGGGCACCGTGAGAAAAGCACCTTCTGATAAAAACATCCACACCTCTCTCTCCCCCTCATTCCTTCCCTCTCCCTGTCCTCAGTGCAGGGCCAGGTTCACGTGAGGCTCTGAGCCGATACTCACTCTCTGCATTTCCCTGACTAACTGGTTTCCAGGATTATTTTTTCCTTCCTTTCTTTCAGAGAATATAATGGGGAGGAAAAAAAAAAAAAAGGCTTTGAGGAACACAGTGCTTTTTAATCTTTCTCTTAGCTGTTTGATAATAATTAGCATGGGAAGAAATTACCATCAGCATAATGGCAGGAGAAGTCACACAACGCCCCTGAATCTCATTTCAGGAATTCCAGTCGCTGCACCTGGTAAGGGTAATGGAAGGTGCGGATTTCATGGACAGAAAAAACCCTTAAAAGATCTTTAAATGGGCTGAGAGGCACACGAAGGGGTGAAGAGGGTTATATTTCATTTAGGGATGATAGAAGAGGAAGTCATCAGGTCATTAAATCGTTTAATTTGCTCTATAAGCAAATGAGTGCATAAACACGAGAGTTCTGGTCATATTATCTCTAACTGACCTTCAGTGTCAAATATGCTCAGTTTAGAAAGAAAATGTTTTCTTTTGTCTTTAAGAGCCAGCCTTGTAAAAATAGCTCCAGAGCTGAGAGTCAAGCTGTGTTCTTTTCTGTTCATGCATCACCATAGAAATTGGTGATGGGAAACTTATTAGAAATTGTCACTGGAGTCAGCAGATACCGGCTTTCAATAATCTTTGGCAGCGCCGTTGAGGAAGAAAGGGGATGTTTTCCAGATCAGAACTCCTCTTGAAACAACCAGATTGTGCCTCCAGGGCTGTGCGTGAAGCAAGGGCACGGAGAGGGGCTGGGCGAGATAAGGGGGGAGGACGGGACTGAAACGACTCGCTTTTTTTCCCCCGACTAGCAAATCTGTAATTCAGTGCATGCCCCCGCCCCAGCCGCCGGCAGGCTTTGGTCACGTTGTGAGGCTGGGATGAGCTGTCGGCCTGCCAGGAGCTCCCTGCCTTCTCCTGCGCCAGCCTCGGCGCTGCAAATGTGCCTCTGAAAACACAAGAAGCGCTATGAAAATCTGAGCTCTTCTCATCAACCACTCGTGCTCCTGAGCCCTTCGCTAATTCCCTCCCGCATCACAGCCTGTGCTGCACGTTTCAGGGAGACGAACCCCAATTTGCGGCAGGGAACTCTGCTGAAACCAGATCAGCCTCACTTGATTCAAGCTCCAGACTGTCTTGATGCCAAGCCCAATTCTGCTCTATGTTAAAAATCTTCACAGATTTTTCTGTGCAGCCAGAAGAACCAAGTTCAACACAGAAACTAAATCTGTTCTACTTTAACATCTTTCATTTCCAGCATTTAATTCCTAGCTTTGAATGCATGAGAACCAGCACTTCTCTAAATAAGCTTCTTCACTGCTTTTATAGACTGTACAACATTGATCCAGGCTTTCCCAGAGCCATTTGCTTTGGGCTCACCATCATCCAAAGAGAAAGTTTGCTGCAGAACAGCAGTGGCAGAAGCAGCTCCAAAAGGGAGTTTTGGGAAGCATTACAGATCCAGCCCTGACCCTCCTCTTCTCCTCCCATGTAATGCAGGAACTTGCTTGGGTCTAAGGAAAATCCATGCAGCTCCCAAAGGAGACACACTTCCTTCCCTGGAGAAAAGGCAGCTGAAGTCTCCATGTAATTTCTGAAGTGCTTTACATACCACGAGTGTTATGCATCTCACATTTTGACTTCAGCGAGTTATTATATCATCACGGAAAAACATTATAAATATTACATTGAAAGCAAACATAGAAGTATAATTTATAACCACTGACTCAAAACTAGCTGCCTCGGAACTCCCAGGCCACGGGGCCACCACTTGCCTCTGCTCATCATCCTGTTAACTTTGTCTCCCACAAGTGTCATCTCAGGGAAAACGGTGACATACTTGAAATCTCACAAAGTTTATTGTTAATGAAGTTGCTTAGCATGGATGAAATTATTTCATATTATATTCATGACAGAAATCTTGCATAAAGTAATTTCGTGCCTTAATATTCACAGAATTTCAGCATTCTTCACACAGGCTTTACTTTAATTATCTGCAATGATTAACTCCACCATTTAAATGGTAAACTGAATCATTTCTGGCACTATGAGAAGGAAGGAGGCTTTACACAAATGTGATGCAAATGGGTCAATGGAACATAATAAATGTAATGTATTGGGCTAAAATTTGTCATTTTACTATTCAAATATTGAAGTCTTTATAGATTGATAGGAAGATGCATTGAAATAACATTGTGTTGTCCCTCACACAAGAGGGACTCACAGAGTTATCTGCCTGGTCTATAACAAGAGCTGAAATATGCTCTGGATGCTGGACACACCAGGGACCTTAAAAGTATTCTGTATTTTGGACTTCTGTCCTCATAAAGGAGGAGCAGATTGCTAAATATTACTCTTGGTAATGGATGACCTCTTTCTGTTGCTCTTTTTCAGTCAAATGATTTTTCTTTCGAGACATCTGCTGGGAAGGTTTCCTGGAAGGTAGCAGAAGTGGCTTGGGATGTGATTTCTGCAGCGGTCTTTGAAGTCACTCATTTCTGAAATAGAAACCTGGAGACAAAACTTTCTTCATAATGAAAAATTTAGAGTGGGGGAAAGGGGGAGTAGGGTGGGGATTTTTTGAAGGCGTTTTAAGTGATCCTACTACTTTTAAAGATGTTTTACCTCATTCAGAGAAACAAGAGTGTGTCTCAGAGAACCCTTAGAAACAGAGTTGTTCAACATGACAAACGAAGTGTAGATGTACAAAAGCACAGTGAGGTGGAGTTTTGGCAGATGCACCCTGCTCCTTCTCCCTCGCAGGCAGGGCTTTCCCACATCCCCACGCTTGTGCACAGGCTTCCCATGCTGGTGGAATTTACCAGGACATCACCTCAGCTGCATTTCAGGCACAGAAGAGCACAGGCTCCACACACCACCACATCCTTCAGACTCCTCCTTCCTCTGAGACGTGCCCCCCATCACTGCTGAGTCAGCCAGAGCCAAGCTGGACTCTCTGTGCTACACTGGCTTGGACTCAGCTCACGCCAGCTGATGAGGGAGGGACTGGCCGGAGCACTAGGAGATAATTTGCCAAGGTGTTCTGCTGCTCCTGAAGCCAATCTGTAATTTTACAGCACTTTGATTTTTACAGGAAGGCTTCTATTAAAACAAAAAAAGCTAAACTCCAGCCTGGAAGAAGCTCAGCTGCACATTCAGAAGAGGAGTATCTCAGACACATGCATGCCAGGCCAATATTTCTTAAGTAGTTTATGAAATAATCCCTAAAATGTATACAGAAAGAAGTTTATAGCATTTCAAACCATATAGTATTTCACCCCAGTTTCACAGTTGTCCTCTTCCCACACCTAAGTCTCCGGTCCTGCCAAAGGGTTTTGTTTTGTTTCATAAAGTAAAACCACAGATTTCTTCATAATAGGCCACTTAGGAACTGTATAGTGAGAGCATTTCCAAAAGATCTGACATCCCTTCATTAAAATAGGCTAAGCCCCTGGTAGACTAAACGTTAACTTGAGAAGTCTAAACAGATGCTGTACAAGAAATAAATTTTTTGAGGCACATGGTGAAATAGCAGCACTGCTGAAACCAATTGATCCGGTGACATTACAGCGAGAAGATGCTGTAGCTAAGAAAAACGTCAACTTCATTTCAGCCCCAAACAAGTTATAACAGCAGCAATGTTGGCTCAGGGCATTTTTTAGGAATTAATAACCAGCCAGGGTTAGTAGCCTGAGGCAAAGTCAAGGATTAAGCACTATGAGGATAAACACATACAGCAGCTTCAAATAATATAGTTGACTTCAGTTTAATCATTTTGTTTCGCTTTCAAAAAAACTTATGATCTCCAGACAGAAAATATAATTCATATCAGCAAAAGAATATACACATACACACCCCCCCAGGCAAGAGCTGAAGAGATAAATGGAAACGCTGTAAAAAGTAAACATTTTCTTCTCAGCAGCAGCAGGAGAAAGCTTCCATTGGTTACAATTAAAATAAACAACCACGAACTCCAGAAAATAGGCAAATATTCCCAAAGGAGGACACAACATAGCTGGAGAGGGACTTTTACAAGGGCATAGAGTGACAGCAGAAGGGGAAATGGCTTCGAAGTGACACAGGGTAGGGTTAGACTGGCTATTAAGAAGAAATTCCCTGTGACAGTGGTGAGACCCCAGAATGGGTAGCCCAGAGAACTTACAGATACCACATCTCTAGAAATGTTCAAGGCCAGGTTGGATGGGGCTCTGAGAAACCTGGGCTAGTGGAAAGTGTCCCTGTCCATAGCAGAGGGTTACAACTGGATGATCTCTAAAGGCTCCTTCCAACTCAAACCATTCCATGATTGTGTGAAAAAATAACCAAATGATGTTAACGACTGTATGAAAGAGGAAAGGTAACTCAGGTGATCCCAAACCTCAACATTGCCCCCCAAGATTAGTGGACCAACTTTCTACCATAGCCTTCACCAGCCAGAACTGCACACAAAACTGAGCAAATATACCAATGTGTTCATGCTGTCTTCTTCTGCACAGCCAGCAAATAAAAAAATCATCTTTGCTATTTCTTTTGTTTGAAAGGACTACACACTTCTTTTCACTAAAATAAATCAACCCAATAAACTCCAGACTAATCTGGAAAACGTGTAGTCAGAACAGGATTCATGTTTTACTAATAGAGAAATCAAAAGCATCTCGAAGGCACTGCCATGAGCCTTAAGTTTACAAGTTCCAATAAAGAAGATAACACTTGAATTTTTAACGAAAGTATTTCCTTGAATCACTCAGTCAGGATGGAATAACTGTTAGACACTGTGTTTCAGCATCTTTTTATTTGAGAAGGTCGAACCAGTGGCTACCCTAACTCAGAGAGCCTGCAGGTAGAAGGTTTACATTTATCTATGCAGATCAAGAGGAGAAAGAAGCCTCTTCTACCTGGGTGACTTTTTAACACTTATATCTAAACACAGTACATGGCATTTGCTCCATAGTAGAAGGTAATTTTTTTTTCTCTCTCTCTCTCTTTTTTTTTTTAAAGCAGGGAAAGGTCACTCTCTTTCTTACATCATTGAAGATGTTCAAAGGACATTGCAAAATTCTGATGCTCCATAAATTACTCTAGGACTCTTCTTTCAGTATTAAAAATAGTATAGAAAATTTACAGTTGGTAACTATGAAGATCCCAAGTTGAATCTTTCAGACAACACTTTTCATTTATTACGTAGGCAAAAGTCTCTGGAGCCAGTTAAATATTAACATACAATGGAAAAGTTATTCATCTTTTTAATCTCTAATTTCTATTAGTATGCTGATAGAAACACATTTATTATTGCAATTTACTTTTAAAAATGTATAAAAAGGTAGGCATTTTTAGAAAGGGTTTCAAAATGCAATCTGACCTCAGTGAAGTCAAAAGGATGCTTTGTCATGGACTGAATTAAGACCTCACTGTAAGCTTTTGTTTGATCATTCTTTGTTCAGAAACATGACAGTTATATCCCTAGAGATTTGTTTGATTGGAGTTGTTTCCAGTCAAAACATTTCTCATGCGACCAGCACTCCCTGACTCGCCCCAAAAAGCCTGTCAGTGCCTAGAACAGCATCATCCACCTCCCTGAGCACGAGCTTTACAGCAAGGGACTCCAGAGCTTCAGCCCAAGTTCTTACAATATCCTGCTGTAGCTCCAGGGGAATAACATCCCTGAAGACTGAGGCAGTATTCACGCATGAATATCTCACAGGGATGTTGGAAAGGTTAACATTTTGAGAGCACAACACTTCCATCTTGGTGAAAGAAAACACGCACGAGGGAAAGAACGACAAAACTTCTCGTAAGTTATTGAAGAGAGAATGGAAAACTCCAAAAAAATACATAAAACTTTTAGGGGCCTTACAGTCTAATATGAGAACAAATCAAATGCTGGAGTATTTTAAAAGTTCCTTTCACAATAGCTGGTGACAAAGAGTGAATGAATGCCATTCCGAGTGCTGAGACATGTTTTCATTGCCTCTTATAGACAGCATATTTCTGAATATTGAGCTATATTCTTCCAATGCTCTTCTACCTATAAATTTTACACTTAGCACAGGGTTATCCATTTGGTGAATTGCAAAAGCACATAATAAAATGCATTTTATCATGTATATGTGACAGCCTCACTTGCTGTTAAAGTATCTTCCAAATACTATCATGCTCTTGAAGAGCTCTAAAATAAACATCAAATCCCAACCACAAGTAAGAAGCTCTTTTCTGCTGAATTGAGTGCTGCCACAACTTTACCCCAATCTGAAAGTACAAGTATTCAGTTCAAGTCCAGCATTTGCAGGGAATTATCTCATAAATTTTAAGTGTCAGGTGCATCTTCTTTTTACCTCTCAGGAACAAGTGGTCATCTAATTTTTCACATCTCAGACAAAACAATTTCCATGTACTCAACCCACAAAGTTGATGGTATTATGAAAAAACCTATGCCAACAAACTTGTAATAGATTCAGGCTTCTACATTAAGTTTTATTTCTGCCTTTACTCCTAACTCAAAAATACTAGTCAGTCTCCATGTTTCAAAGAAGGATTTTTCTGACAGCTCATGCCAACAGTTCAGATGGTTTAGCTGCCTTNAAGGGTTTAGCCGGCTTAAAAAAAAAAAAAAAAAAAAAAAAAAAAAGAGAGAGAGAGAGAGGAAGAGCAAAAACCACAAAGCACCAGCAAACAAAAAAATCCCACGTCTTCTCCTTGGAGGTCATCTGGTGTCTTCCCAGACACTTGAGTGCTGGCCTCCAGGGGAAACAGCTTGGCTAAAACCAGTCTTTATTACTATCCAGATCAAGTACAATACTTCACAAGTACCTATTTTTATATCTTGTCAACATTTGCATAGTCTTTGTGTCTGGAAATTCCAGAGCACCGTGCTCAAGCTGTCAGCTACCTTTATGCAATGCTGCATCCTTCACAGAACTCATAAAATACTGATTTCTAGTTAGACAACGGAGCTGTCACATCAAAATACACTCAAACATTAAAACTGTAACACATCGCTCACCCCAAAATCTCTTTCCAAAGCATATCGGGCACTGAATTTGTGACATTAGACAGACAGAATGGCTGTCTGCTAAAAGCAGCATCCATAATTAAGCAAGCAGAACATATGAAGTGTGGTACAATAACAGGAAGGTGGGATTTCAGTCACCTCAGGTAAGGTTTCCACGGGTTAACGCAATCAGCTCACGTTTAACTGTCAGAGTTTCCTACAGACAATGGAGAGGAATAAACAGCTTAAGACAGCAGTTACTCTAACTTATCTTCAGTTCCTAATTTAAGCAAGCTGAATCTCTTTCTGTGATTTATTTCTCTCCATTGATTGTAACCTGAGAGACGTGTAGCTCACATTCAGGTGTTTAAAGGTTAGCTATGTAAGAGGAAGTAAGATGGATCTTACCTTACTAACATGTTTCATCCTAAAGCATGAGATTGAGAATGGAGGTTTCCTCCACAGCAAGCTCAAGGGATTTGAGAACTCTGGAAAGACACCGTGCATATTGCTAGCAAAAACCAAGATCTTGCTATAAACACATGCACAGAGATGGTCTGGGCTTAAAAAATGAGAGTGTGGAGAAGCAGCATCTACAGCAGGAACACAATCTGATCTGACAACTGATGGCTGTCACAGATAGTGCAGGCAGCAAAATCCCTTGGACTGATGATCAGTGGATCCTATCATTTAAACTCCCAGATTTTTGCAGGCATTTGTTAAGGACCTGAGGCAGGAGTCCTGAGCCTTGATGCTCATGCCTTCAGGAATAAACAGGATATTATGTTTCTGGTCAGCTTAGCCAGAGTCCAACCAACCTTTCCCTCCGCAACAAAGAAACCAAAAGAGCAGATGCAGAACACGGAGTGTGGAAGCATTTACCTCATTGCTCTGACAAGAAATGTCACACACTACCACAGAATAAACTGGACTACTAAGAAACACCCCAGTGCATGTTTATCTATCCTCCACACGACGTCCTGGCACCTGCCATCTTAGATTTCCATTAACTAGGAATTCCAATGAGACGCAAGGCATCATTTGGGCAGTTAAGTCCTAGAAGGTGGCCCAGAAAGGTTGTAGAATCTCCATCCTGGGAGCCACTCGAAGCTGAGCTAGACTCTACCCTGAGCAAACTGATCTAACTGAACACAGGGTTGGACTGGAAGAGTCCAGAAATCCATTTCAACCCCTTGTACCCAAACAGCATCATGCACTGCAAAACCATCATCTATAGCCGTGTACAGGAGAGCAGTGCCAGTGGTACATCATCCTGGTTTTGACAATTTTCACCCAGAGAGGGAAAAGCTCCCTTTACTCTTGAATAAACATGTTAGAAAAACTTGCAAAACGACCACACTTTTGGCCAAACTACCATTTTGATTACATTTTTGAAGGTGTGAACATCTTTTATTATTCAGTTTATAAACCTGAATTTAGCACCTCTCCTCCTCCCTACGATCACACCACCCCCAGAAAGAAGAGTCATCACTACACATGGATCAACCACAAACAAAATCATTTAGAGGAACAGGGAAAATTCATCTTTTATCATCTGTGCCACCTAGCAACACACAGTACTGGATTCAAAACATTTGCAGATCTGACACAGAGGAGCACATGAGCATCAGAACAGGAGAAGAGATAAAATCTCCTTTCCCATTTCAAAGCTTCCCCAGGCACAAGAGCTTTCCATTAATTTTGAAATATCGCCACGCTTACAACAGAACTCACACACTATTTTTAAATTGCGTACTTGAGTTTTGAACAAATACAGTGGTTGGGGGCTTTTTTTGTGTGTGACTGATAATTTCACCTTCTATAAATCCAAACCAGGCCAAGTATTTTTGATGTACGAAAAGCTTAGCTGAACTTCACATTTAAATACAAGGCAACTACGCTTTGCCTGATGTTCTGTGTGCAGCAACAGAAAGGACAGTCTTTTCTCTTTAAATTATTACAGTGGGCAGACTTCAAATGGACAGACTTTAAGGTTTTAAGACCAGAACCCTTCAAGAACATGAGAATTTCATCCAGAACAGTGAGCAAAGTATTATTAAAAAAAATTAGCATAAACATAGGCACACATAATCACTTGCAGGCTATTCATTTCTCACAACTGATCTGTACTTCAGTTCCTGCACCACTCACATGTTCCCGAGCCAGGGACACAAACACTGCAATAGATCACAAAACTGCAGCACATTTGAGGACAGGCTCAAGGCCTCCTGGCTTCAGTGTTCTAGCACTGGAGTAACCTTATTTCAGTTTTAAAAGGTATTCAATATTTAAGCAGTGTTATCTATAAAAACAATGCATTTGACTTTCAGTTCAATAAACAGCATGATGTATGTAGTTTCTTTTCTTTTTAAAAATTGCAAGGTTAGTCAACTGCAGTTCTTGGAGAGTCAGTCTAGAAGAAATGAAGTATTAAACATCTCCAATTTCAGTCAATAGTCTGGAAACTACCATAGCTTTCCAGTTTTTAGGCATTCCTATTCATAATTCACCACCGGATACAACCAAAACAATACTTTATTTATAACCTGGGGAGTAGGCTCTGTGTGTACAAAACAAAAATTAATTTAGGATAAATTCTGGGAAACTTTCAAAGACATCCCTCTCCTGTAGGGTTTTTCTTTTCCCGTAGAAAAAAATTCAGCAGAACTCACTTCAGGAGATGGTCAAAGCGCATTTAAAAATTTGTCTGGACAGATACATACATATTCATTCTGACATTTCATCTTGATTTTTGACCAGCCATTTCCCAACTGAGGTATCTTTTATATATCTCTCTCCCTATCTTAGCCATTCTGGACAAAGGGAAGTTCGTTACTCATCTTCAGATTGCTTTTTAAGATTTTAGAATATAACATCTTTCCTGCATATTCTGGTTTTGGCAGTTTTGGGGTTTTTTTTAATTAGAATTTAAAACCAGCAGCCTGCTTTAATCTTTGCACGTGGAGGGGTCTCCAGGATGAAAGGTTTGCCACACAAAAGGAAGAGGCAACACAGAGACCAGCATGGAAATGAGCACAGGAGACAAAGCCCAAAAAAAAACTGAAAAGAAAATCAGAAATCAAGATGAATGAGGCAAAACAGAAGTTCAGAAGCAAAGATCAAGATTGACAGCTGTCAGGAACTGAGTCACCTATTCAATCAACAAACAGCTCATCATGGGCAGAAATAAGCTCCTCCAGAACACTTCATCAGCCTCAGTCGAATCCGACTGAATGCAGCGTGGGGCTTGCTCTTACATGAAATCTCATCTTTGAATTGTTTCTTCTTAAAATTCTGCACTGCAAAGCAACAATCAGCAGTGGCTGGCGATCCACTGTAATTCAAAAATCCATGAAAACCTGACAAATTGTGGCATCAATTCACATAATGTCACACGGTAGCAATTACTGTCCTGAACTAGTACTCCAATTACATACCCAGCACCTTGTCACCAAAATCAGAAGGAATATTTGTTTCTGCTTAAACAGGCGAAGAAAGTCAGCCAGATGTCTGTATAAAATTGCACTCTGCTACAGGCTCCTGGTACAATTTTAAAGACAAAACTGAAAATGGGTGGAGGACACACACTTTGCACTGGGTAGAAAGACTGGGGGGTCAGCCATGACCAGTGGGGCTTTAAGAATGACACAGAAAGCCCCTCCAAACTCAGCTCTAAAAGAAAGGGGGGAATATTATTCTGTTCTTAAAAGCTTCTTAAAAGTAGAACTAAATTTCTTAAGACTAATAGGAAATTAGTAATAGGAAATGTGCATAGATTAGCCAAAAAAATCGGTTCACTTCTGTTTAAACTGAGGAAACCTGGCCTATTAATTTTTGGTGCCTTGGGATTTGCAAATAATTTCACTTCGAGTCAGAAAGGTTTGTGGACTAAGTAACTCCTATTCAGGTTTTGCTTCAACATATACAGCCTCACAATCTGCTGAATATCCTCACTCACCAGAAAAAGGGAACCTAAGAACCAGAAACATTCTTTCACTTTAGCTTTTCTATTGCCATGTAATGTACTTAACCAATATTTATTTTAGCATAGGAGCAAAAAAACGTCTGACCTTTGTTTAAAGAGGTGAGTCTTAGATGTCAATTATCCACAGATCCACGCTGGTTAAAGAACTTTGAGAGGATTTTAAAACAGTGAGGCAGTAATGCAAGTCATAAACCAGAAAACCGAGCACCCTGCATTACTTCGTTTCAAAGTAAACATAGAAATTAAATGATTTCTCTATAACGTCTCAGAGACTGCAAAAACAACGATAAAAGGGTAACTACCATACTGATGTAAATGTTTTTATAGGATCCAATTAAGACACTGCAGTGTTGTTTTGCCTTTCAAGTTCTGTTCAATACTTTATCCGTGTCTCATATCCTTCACCCTCTCACTTCTAAGGAAAAATTCATATTAGCTTGCTTTTAGCTCTTGACACAAGAACCATTTTCAGCTTGATGCAAAAAGTGAAGAGCTGAAGCTTTTTAGGGGAGGGCTCAGTTAGCAATTTTCTGCTCCCATCCAACCTCCAGACCATCTTGGAGAGCCAGGGGAAGAGACACCATGGTACAGTGGATCTCGGGGCTGTGGTTGACTTTCCTGGGATTCTGAATGTGAGAGATGAGATGCTACAGAGGTTTGGGCTGGCTAGGCACAGACAGTGAATGCTGCTGTGTATAATGAGTAACTGACTTTTATTTGCAACTAGAGGAAAACCCCAACTTTCAATTCTTCAGAGAATAACCCTGTTATGGCATTCTACCCATAATTTTTATTATTCACCAAGTGCTTCTCACCATAACCACTTATTACCCTACTTTTATTTATTTATCAGGCACCCTTTCT
The DNA here is from genome assembly GCA_013400955.1 of Drymodes brunneopygia. Lineage (NCBI taxonomy): Eukaryota > Metazoa > Chordata > Aves > Passeriformes > Petroicidae > Drymodes > Drymodes brunneopygia. The sequence continues at coordinate 48,188 of VZTZ01002947.1, read as the reverse complement.
TCCCCTGGATACACAAAACACTTTCCACAAAGAAAAACAATTCCCTTTTGCTTTCCTTAACTTCATTTTCTACATTGCCTTTTCTGAACCCTCCAAACTAAGTATTATCTTCAAAGTACACAAGTTTACTTATCCATCATTTCAGCCTGATGCCCTAAAACAACATATATACTAATAAATCTTCATAAAATGCAAATGGCCAACCGATTCATCAACTGACTGCACTGCTTTGTTCCTGATTCTTTAACCAGTTTTCAATACATTGCAGAGTGTCAAACAGTACTTAACAGTAATTTATTTTTCAGGACACTTACTTCATGTGATGCATACAAAAGGCTGGGATTCACTTAGACTACCCTATGTTCTTTGTGCAAAACTTTTAATAATCTCAAGAAGTTGGGTTTTTTTCCCCAGTAATGCCTAATTATTTCAAGCTCATCACACTTGCTGCTCACAGCTCCACTGTCCTCTGGCTTATTTGTTTTTCCTTCCCAGAAGAGAAGGATTTCGTTGGATACTAAAGGCAGTTTTTACTCGATGAAAAAATTAAGGCTATTTTCTTCACTGTCCACCAGACTTGAAATACGAATCCCCCATTGTTCCCTTTGCTTTCCTCCAACAGGATCAGCCTAAGATGTGATTCTGCAGGTAACGAATTTCTTACAAGTTGATGATATTTTGTCACCCAAACGTGTCACTTACTACACAGAATAATTTTTCCACCAGGCAAAGCCTTCTATAGGTGGATCAACAGGCTCTCCATCACTTGCTAATTGCCTTTGCTTCTTTCTCACTGAAGGCTGATCAAATCCAATTCCAATCTCAGCTTCATCCCAAGTCTTTCCGCAGCACTGGCTAAAGCATCTTTACTTCTTCAGCTGGGGAAATGAGGATAAAATACCCCATGTTTACATACCCCATGTCTGGGTGTGCCTTACCAAACAATTGGTGCCTGCACCCTTGCCTGTGCCAGCCTCCTGCTCCTTTCCTGGCACCACTTGTTTTATTTGTGTTCTGCTTCAAAAATCCTTCTCTTTTCTCCTTGGGTTTTCCCTCCCCCCCTCCTCTGCATTAATTTGTTTTGCTTCTAAAATGGAGTGTAACAGCTGGTTAGTAGTTCGTAGCTCATTTATAGTTTATTCACCTTTTGTTGCTCTACATTTTAGTTCTCCTTATTTAAATGAGCATTATGTGCTGGGATTTTAGCATTAAATAAATGCTTTTCTGCCCAGTTTCACCTCCTACGAGCTCCAAACCCATGAAATACGTTATAAACAAAGACCTACAACAGAACATATAAAGCAGCTCTTAGAAATCCAGTTTGCCAGTGATGGATTAGGGATTTACATTCCCAAACTACCAAATACAGTGGTCTCCTTGACCACCCTGCTCCGGTGATTTATACGCAGTGACAGATTAAGCAGTCTTCCTGGTTACATATCATTAGTGGAAATCAAAGTCATGTCAGATATTGATGGTAATACCTTTCAAAGGTACATTACTGGCCAAGCTTTATGAGCAGCTTTCACATTAATTATTCAGTGAACAACAATGCTTAAAATATATGCATATATATACTCTTGGATCCTTGGACTATATTCATCACTGATGATTTTGAAGGAATGGAAAATGAACTCAAACTTGCAGCTAACTTGTACATGGAAACAGCAAGTTCAGGCTTCTCAATTTATAGATTTACTGTTGCAAGTGCATTACATTAAAGTGCAGTAAGATATCTCAACTGCAAAAGCAAAACCTCCTAAATATCTAAATTCTAGCATTAAATAAACACAACTCTCTCTCTTTGGGTGTTGCAAACCTATTCAAATCACAGATTGAAAAAAAAATAAGTATTTAAGCTTCCATTTGAAGGCATGCAGTCATTCTGGGTTGTGTTATTGTACGTTATCAATACGCTATTGATTAAAACTAATCTATTATAGGCACAGAACAATCCAGTGCTGATGCTTATTTTAAAATTGAGAAGTGATGAAAGCAATTTTCATAGCCCATTTTAAACTTTCACTCAAAACATGTAGGTTAATGGAAGTTAATATAAACAGCACAGAACAGAAGGACTAAAATCTGATGAGAAACAATCAGAATAATTTGGTCTGCCAGCTGAAAGGATACACATGTACAACTAAATTGAACTTTGTTTATGCCTTTTGATTTTCAAGCCTTCTCTAAGATGATTACCCTATCTCCAGTTCTATCAAGGGAAAACACTTCCCTCTTTCTGAATCTGCTTCTAAATCAACTTTTTAAATATTGTTTTTACAATATTAGGTATGTCACACTATTTAGTTTCTGCTCTAAACATCTGCAAAGAAAATGTACCTCCCGCAAGTCCTCGCCTGCTCCTGAATTTCTCTACATCTGCTACCATTATTTTTATAGTCCCTGATTTGTTCTTGCCATTTTTTGATGTAAACAAGATTAGGGGAAGCCCCTTTTTGTTTCTCCTCTCTCATATACCTTTGAGAAATGGGATCATAATTACAGTGCCAAACCATTTCTGCAGCTGCAAGCAGTACTCCCGGGCACTTCAAAAGACTTCTTGACCAAAAAGAAATCTCAGATGCTTTATAAAAATAATTACGTTCACTATGAATGGAATTAAAACGAAACATTACCTAAGCAGGGGTGCACAGTAAATGATGAGATTTAATACAGGAAAATAGCAAGGGCTCCATGAGCAGCCTGCATTATGCTCGTGTTTACGTTAAAAAAGCTGTGGTACTTTTTACCCTTAATCGCTCGTTTCATTTTGTACACAAATTACACCCACTCTGCCAGACACCATTTATAATGGCAGACAATCAGATCAGACACGACACTCACGGGTTTCTATAAACTCCACATTAAAAAAGCAGCATGTCAGTAGATTTGGCTACTATAGGTTTCCCCCATCATTTAATTCCCATTTGTCTTAAATTGGTAAATGGCTTAAAAGTCGCCGTACACAGTCGCTGACGTAACCACACCACACATGCAAGAGTCCAAGCCTCTGGTTTTAGGAAATCACCTCGGAAAATCTGTCTTTGTGCCACTTTCAAGGTCCAGGGACTGTACTTTACACTGGGAAGTTTTCATTACAAATTTCCCAAATAAATTTTTCGAGACACAAAAATGGTGAAAACTTTAGTTCAACAGGTTTATTTTGATGCAGTGGTGAGGACAGCAGTGGTTTGTTATACACTCTGTTGAAAAAGAAAAAAAACACAGCACTTGATAGCACAAAGGAATCAGAAGTTACTTAATTATCATACAGGAAAATTGTTTTTCAGGAGTAGACTGCAATTCACTCCAAGCTGTGCTTGGGCACATTTTGCACAGTCAGATTAGTATAAAACAAATTATCCTGAAAAATAATTATATTATTCAGTAATTTTTTAACAGTTCCCTTTCTGAATCCTCATGATGAGCCTCCACTTATCCACGTTTTTTATTAAGAAAATGGATACCTAATCTAATAATACCCCAGACACGAGCGGCTTCATGAATTGTAAAAGTTAAAACTGGAAGAATTATATCTCTCATAAATCAGAGCTCCTCTATTAACATCAGGAAAGGATTGTGGAAATTTCCATCCCTATCAAGTACTGCCCTGAAAGAAACCAGACCTTTGACGTGACTAGCACAGGCTGCCCTCAAGACCATCAGGAAGAAGAATTAGTTTCAGATAGGGAAAGACGTGGGCCAGTAACAGCACCTTGAGTTTCACCAGGAATGAAAGCTCGGACACAGGGACGAGTGGAGGGGCAGCGCTAGGGAGCACAAGGAAAATCCATGGAGCTCTCCTGAAAGTGGCTGCAAATGAAAGGACTCTGACTGTTCAAAGCAGAGAATGCAAGCTCTGCTGCCAGCCATTCCAGGGGATGTCTGGAGCTGGACAAAGGGAGTCCCTTTCCATGGAGGTTTTGCAAAGGCGCTCACCGCCACCTCTTATGCTGTGGCTGAAGCCAGTGAAGGATATCGGTGCTTAATGGACATAAAAAATCCATCCGAACATGTGGCTACAACATCTGTCAAAACATACGGATTAAAACCTAGCAAAGCTCACTGTTAAATTGGCAAATTTCCTTGATTTTAGTGGGTTTTTTGGAAAGATGTGGCACATAAATTTGTAGCCAGAGATCCTAATACATTTTTTACTCTTCTAGCATTTGTTTTATCAGGTTTACAGTTAGTTTATTCCATGCCAGTGGTCTGCATCCAGTAGAGAATCACTGTCCATCTGTTAAGTAGATGCAAGCCCCTTTAATATACTTCATGAGTAGGATATGGAAACTAAGGCTAACTGGAGTCTGCTGCAGTGCTGCAGAATAATAATTCAATTTGAGATGTGGTTCCTAATGATTTGAACAGGCCAGCAAAGCACACACTATAAGGGTCTAGAAACCAAGGGATCTTAGGGTACAACGTGAATGTCGAAATCAACACATCTACAGAATGACAAACACATTTTCCCACATCACAAAGCACATTCTGAGAGCTGGCTAGCACAAAGTTTGGGGTGGGGGGCTTTTTTCATCTTTCTTAATTATGTGGTTCTGTCAATCACATAAAATTCCCTCAAAATAATGACCATAAAGAAGTAGTGTCATTACTAATCACTGAATGATCACAGGCAAATGGAACCCCCAGCAACAGTATCTGACAGCTCCCAGGGGATACAAGTGCTGTCAGTCCAGAACCTGCCACATTAAGAAGTCCCTTAGCTGAGCTGTTCTACCGATAAAGAAAAAACAGGTGCACAGAGCTGTAAGGAAACAAATGGAAGAGTTTTCTGCAGAAAGTTTGCAGCAGCTGTTTTTTCACCTTGCACGGGAGTATCTTTGACTGAAAACAGCTCTCCGGGTCCTGGATGGCACCTGAACAAGGACCAGCAGTGCCTCACTCGTTTAGTACCCAGTGCTTTATCCATGATTTACTCTGGATATGAATTGTTGGTGCTCTGCCCCTGTTCTTGCACAGTCAGAACCCCTCTCCCACTTCAGATGCATGCCACAGGCCCAGCTGCAGTATTCAGTACATCCAGCTATGCCACACACATGGGACTCCTCAGTTTTCCCGAGGCCAAGACAAACTCTTGGCTTAGGGGTGACATTCCCAGTATCTGAAGGGTGTCTGCGAGAAAGATGGAGAGAGATTATTTACAAGAGCATGGAGTGACAGGACAAGGGAGAATGGATCCAAATTGATGGAGAGTAGGTATAGATTAGATATTAGGAAAAAATCCTTTACTGTGAGGGTGGCACTGAAACAGACTGACCAGAGACATTGTGAATGACCCATCCCTGGAATTGTTCAAGGTCAGGCTGGACAGGGCTCTGAACAACCCATTCTAGTGGAAAGTGTCCCTGTCCGTGGCAGGAGGTTGGGACTGGATGTTTGTTAAGGCCCCTTCCAACCCCAAACTTTCCATGATTCTATGCATTGACGGAATCAAAACTTACTTCAGGTGAAAAAGCAGGTGCAAAAGCAGCAACCTCTCACAGGGGAGGATGTGAGAGTATCAGTGAAACAATTTGGGCTGGTGGAGAAGGGCACCTGTGAACACAAGAAACAGGGGCAGTGCTTAACTCTCAGCTACTACATTAGCGCTCTGAGGAAGGAAAGGAAACTTTGCACTTGGCCAAGGGAATGAGAGAGCTGTAGAGAAAGAGTCTATAATATATCCTACAAGGCTGGGAATGTAATACTGGAAAATAAGGAGCTTCTTCTTTCACCTCCCAGCAACAATGAAAAAAATATTTAAACCTGATCAGAGTGGTCTAGTCCTCATCAGTATTAGAACAGATACAACAATGCACTCCCAGAACTTCAGGCTGAAGGGAACAGAATCTGTTAAATATCAAATGTAAAGATAAGAAAGGGTTATGAAAACAATCCAAAAAGCTAACAGTGCACCTTACAGAGGCATAAGAAATATATTAATGACTCTGAAAGAACATAAATATTTGTTTCTTATGCCCAATAGAATAAGCCCTGACAGATCACCATTTGTTTTGCTGACCATTGGGTGTCCAAATTCTTCTGTTGCAATTAATTCCAGTGGATTGAAGAGAAAATACTACCCAGTTCTGCCAGTCACAAGCAAAGGCTGTAATGCAACACTAGGTAACCAAGTCCTTCCCTGGGCTGACAATATTCTTCCATCCAGCAGCATCAAGACACTCGATTGCAGAGAGGCTCTGACTCCCCTCTTCATCTAAATTAGTTTTACATCAACAGTTCCTACTTTCCTGATGTCAACTACCCAATGATGAATTGGTAATGCATTCTGATGAAGGACAGTGTACACATCTAATAAAAAAATATTGATGCTGCTTACATACTTCATGATAAAGCTTTTATTCTTTTTATTCAGTTTGGAGACTTACACAAGCCATTAGCTGGATTTCCATTTCAAGAATAAATTCGTGGTTCACACAGATGTTATTTGAAAATCAGAAGCTTGCTGAAGATACTGGGATATAGTGTATGTGAAAGTTCTTTGCTTGGGTTTGACAGGTTTTTGGTTTTTTTTTTAACTACCATAGCAATGATGTCAAGTAACCCACAGCTTCTCATTTTTGTGCAACATGCATCATTCTCTGAAAAAAGTGCAATAGTGCAGGTGTGCAAGTAATAAGATCTTATAAAGAAAAAATATTCTTGCTCATAAATTAAAAGGATCAAACAGCTACTTAGTCTTGTTGAATTCTGATACAAACGGGCTACGTGAGACCAAACCACCAAAGGCCTATTCCACATGGAACCCACGTAAGTCATCAAGTGAGCCATATTTCCTTTTTTAATTTAAAAAGTTTCATTATCTAGAGGAAGAATGAAGATATGTTTTTAATATCTGTCTATTACACGTATGAAGAAGGGCTTTTATTAATAACAACCAGGAAACAGGCACGCTAACCACAGATCTCTTGGCTTCACCTCACCACCGCAAAGGAAAGAACACGTCTTTCATCGAGAGTGGCAATACATTCTTCCAGCTCACTATTTTACATCCTCTCTGAGGCTTTTAACCACTGGACCGAATCCTGGACAAAGGAATTGGATGGCCAGAACGAAAGGCGCGGGGGAGCAGCAGCTATTTATCCACCCTTTGCAATATTCTTCTGACAGTGTGAAGCGAAGCAGCCGCCGCCGGTGCCCACCGCCGCTCGATATTGAGCGCCAGCGCACAGCGGAAAGGACCTTTCCATCAGAGACATCTCCAAAGATCCTCCTATTAGCAAGACTTAAGAAGGCCTTTGTCATCTCAAATATGCTCAGCTGCTCACCGCACGGCGAGGCGGTGTAAGAACCATTTAAAGATGTGTCTGACATCATTAATCTGTTTGCCCTCTGACCCGCGGGGCTGAACTGTAACTATGGCGACTAAAGCTTGACCTTACTACGCTGAGAAACTTTAAAGCTCGGTAGTATTTTGGGTCACATTGTTAGGATGAACAAAGGAATAAAGAAGAAATGTGACAGTTTCCTGGGAATTAAGGTCAGCAGGTCAATTGCCCTAAAGCTTTATTGTTATGTGATAAGCAAGACTAGCTGAAATAATTTTTCAGCAATTAGAATTCTCAAAAAAACACAAAAACCAACAAAATCTAGAGTTTTTGTTGTCTGAAGTAGAAAATTGGTCTCTGTAAAAGCAATATGCAGCCCATCATTGAGCAAAATTACTTAACAGCCTTCCATGTACCATTTACAGCACAAACACTGGAAAAAATGGGCAGTAGGTATCAATTTCACATTCTCATATCAGGTTTGTTGTTAATTCAAGGTTTGGGGGGCGTGTGAAACATATCTATTAATGAGTTTCTGGAATTGCATTTGCTAAAATTGTCAGTGTTTTCCATCCTCCCTTTTCAAATGATTCATGAAGGTAGGTGGGAATAAGCAGCCTGAATACACTGATTTAGAACATCTGTGTAAAAGCAGCATATGTCTTAAGCTGGGAATAAATACAGTAGAGGGGCTTGTCCTAACTAAATGCTATGACAAATACCAATCCAAATATTTACAGTCTACAAAATTAGGCTTAGTAACACTGTTTATACAATTAGGTAGTGTGAAGCAGTGTTCACTTTAACCATGCGTCAGCAAAATTCATAGGTGTCTCCTCCATTTTATTATAGTTTCCAATTTATTCAATAACATTAACTCTACCTCAGAATTTACTAATTAGGAACATAATTTTTAAGCCTAAAAGCTTTTCAAATTATAGGTATTCCAACCCATACCACGTAGGACCACAAATGTACCCCATAACAGCAGCTAAAAGGCAGATAAGATAAAGATCTAAGTTGTGTATTGATTTATCATTTCGAGTTTTTTTAATTTCTCACATCATTACTGAAGAAAAACTATTGTGATGCAAAAGTGCAGCACAGACTGTGCATAACATGCCACTTTAGCTTAGCATATCACCCACAAAAGTATAAAGTGTGTGAAGGAAAAAGCATGAAAAGGAAAGCTGGTGAAGCAGTGTCCTCTTTCACAGCAGGAAAACGAAACATATCTCAACATAGTGTTTTGGGGCTGTCCACGATTAGGATATTTCATTTAATTACCTAATAATTATGTAAGTGGATGCTAAAACAGTGGCACTTGTTCATTAATAAACATTAATGTAGCACAGGAGTACAGTGCAGGGCAGAAGTACCAGCTCAAGCTTCTCGTGTTTATGAAAGAATACAAAAGCAAAATTCCAGGCACCCTGCAAGATAGTCCTTTCCACTTCTGGGTTTTTTTTCTTTTTAATACTCTAGAGGTGCCTGAGAAACAGAATTCTACAAAACTGGTTTTAAAAGGTCTGTGGACTGCCAGAAAAGCATGGATAAAATGATGCCAAAGTGTGAATGCTATCAATAAAGAATTCAGATTTTGTTTAATTCCTTTAGATTCTGAACTTGCGCTGTTGGTTGAGCACAATCTGAAGCAATCACTGCTGCAGCTGTATCCATCCTGGGGAAAAAATGCTAATGGCTCTAGAAAAGCACTAGAAAAGCTCTAAAGAAGAAATTCAAAACCTAGAAAATTTTTTTCAGTGTGGACAAATGGAAGAATGTAATTAATATATGCATTGAACAGCAAGGTAGGAGTGATCTACCTGCAGCCATCAAACCCCAGAATTTGTGACAATTCTTATCACACAGATTACTCATCTTGCTGAGAATGTCCAATGCCACTGACACCAGGCAGATCACAAACTGGAACAGGTTTTAACAGCAAAGGCAGTTTGGAGGACAAGTATGCAACAGTTCATATTTAAGATATGCAGCAGACTCTTCACCTTGGAAGACAAGATGCCTTTTGAAGCTGTGTCTGTGACAGCTGTGATACTAAAAAATAGTATCAAGAGGTTATTTGGGCCCCATTATACAGAAGGTCACTCTAAATGTCATAATGGCACACCAGGTTATTTCCATCTTCTCTCAGCTCGAAACAAAACATTTAAGAGTCAAAAAGCATTTGCTCTTAATAAACTGTCCTTTTGAAACCACTACATTTTAGCATTGTTTTAAAACAGTAACCAACTTGCCCTTTTACTGTGTAAACCCACAGTGCTGAATCTCGGCACAGAAGGGGGGCATTCCCAGGTGCCACACTCCCATTACCCACTCACGAATGAACAATTACTCTGGAAGTCAAAAGAGACCCTGGAAAACTTCTAAAACCTCAACAGTTATTACTTTCTATACAAGAGAATCCCATCTGAAGCCATACATTGAAGTACTACTGAGTTGGCACAGAAATGGATTAAAGCCAGGAAATTCTAAGTTTAAGCTGACTCGCCATCCTTAGCACACTCCATTGTCCTTTATCCCTAAAATTTAATTAAACCTGAGTCCTGACCAGTTGTAATAAGCAGTACAGAAAACTGATTATCGGAATTGCTTTCCTCCAACAGTCTATTGTGCTACACTTCCTCTCTGCAAAATACAAAAGACCCTATGTACATTTTTCTTTCTCTGTGAAAAGACGGCTGGAAAAAAAAAAACAGTGTGAACTTTTATTTAGTTGCCAATTGTGCTGTGGAATGAAACTAAGCATTTTCTTTTAAAAGCTGATTCAAATTCAGTACTTAATCATGCCACAGCAGAGCAAGAGTAGCAACAAATTATGTTACAATTACATTAGAAATTCTTCTACAAGATTTTGTTTTCAGTCACCCCTAATCTTTCAATAACTGCTGTTTCTAGGACTGATATTTTCCTAACAGTATTTGTGCCTGCAACCAGCTGCTCTGATCAGAAACATTTGGGATGTAAGGAAAATATGTAGGTGCATGTGTGTGCAGAGCACAGACAGGGAGAAAAGCAGTCACATTTGATTATAAAAAAAGTTCTAGAAGCCATAAAATACTTCCTTTATTCTTCTATGTTGCTTTTTCCCTTATTCTAGGAGATTATTTACTCCTGTACAAACCAATTTGTTTTCTCTGCTGCAGATCACTGCAATATACTATTACAAAGTAATGGGTTTAAAATTTAAAATGCTATGAACTCCACTTCAAATAACAGACCCAAAACACAGGCCTCAAGTGCCTACGTTAAAGCAGACTCACCACTAGCTGGATGGATGACTAAGCCATCCAGAAAGAGGTAAAAGAGCTGGCAGGCAGCAGGACACACAAATTGAGAGCACAGGTTTTAAAATTCCTCTTTGTCTGCAGTACTCTCCCTCTTACCCAGAAAAAGTCAGATGACTTGAAGATATCAAATAACATCTGTTTTCTAAACAACACACTAATGCCTGTAAAATTTATAACACCCACTTTTGAAACAATACAGAAGACGGTTCAGTCTGCAAATCCAAAAACTTTAAAGGAACCTTAATTAGCAATTTCAAAAAGATGTCTATAATCCAGGCAGCGTATCACTGCCACGAGATGAAATAAAAAATACATATACAAAGCTATCTATGGTATTTACAAGGATATGCAACAGAATTCAAAAGTCTTTGGGTTAAAACTATTAAACTTGTAGAGCTTCAAAGTGGAAAGGTAGAACCCTTCACAGGCCAGCAACAGGTCAGTGCCTGTTACAGCGATGCCTCATCGTTCCTCTGGTAAATTACTCCTGGTTTGGCTGCCACGGCTGCCCTCATTCCCATCTACCTCTGCTTTCTGCCACAAACACAACACAGCAACATGTGTGCTCGCCAAAATGAAAATGCAAATCCCTGCCATGTCATCCTGGCTCTCTGGCCCGGCTTATGTGAATATGTTTCCCCAGTACACAGCATTCTACAGATCGGGGTACCATAGCAAAGGACAAACTGCCATTCCCTGCCTTTCTGCACAGCACTCCTGGGTTTACAGAGCTACAGTGATGTTTTCCCAGCAGTCACTCCAAAAGCAGCTAATGGTAAATGTTAATAACTTCTCTTCATCTCTAAGAAGGGAATGAAACCAAACCAACCTAGGATGAGAAGGCAGGTGGATTTCAGAGCTGGCTACATAGGATTAATAATCACAGAATCACAGAATATGCTGAGTTGGAAGGGACTCGTAAGAATCATTCAGTCCAACTCCTGGCCTTGCAAGGGACATCCCAAGAATCCCACCATGTGCCTAAGAGCATTGTGCAAATGCTTCTGGAGCTCTGTCAGGCTTGGTGCTGTGGCCATTCCCCAGGGGAGCCGGTTCAGCGCACACCCACCCTGTGGGTAAAAAAATGCCTTCCTGATACTGAGCCTAAACCTCCCCTAACTTAGCTTTATTCCATTTCCTCGAGTCACTGGTCACAAGAGTGAAGAGATCCTGCCCTGTCTTTGTCAGCGCCCACTGCTCAGGGACTCCCAGAATAAGCGCTGCACATTTCATCAATAGCTACATGAGACTGTTTCTACTTGAAACCTTAAGTAACGCAAGCACCACATTGTGAGAGCAAAGGATTGCTACAGTCACGACAAAATGAACAGCTGCCACACAATTTGATGAAAGTGCCAGTTTCCATGCCAAAACCACAATCCTTTCAATGAGGCATTTGGCCAACATATTAAAATCCTTAGACCATCGGGAAAACAACAAAGTAATTCCACAGTAACAGCCCCAGCACGTTATGGCATCTATTGCTATTAAAAATACAGTAGAAGTAGAATTCCAGGTTACAGAAAGAGATGAGTATTTTTTTGTTGTTGTTTCAGAAACTGAAAAGCAAGGAAGAAAAATGTTTTTGTAGTAATATGACAGGCGACATAAACCGTAAGAAATTTGACAGCTGCATATGCCAAACTCGTACATTTACTAAGAACAAGTCTGTACGAGACCTCTAAGGCAGAAGTTCACAGATGCAGTGTTGAAGTCAGTTTTGAATGGCGATGGTGGGTGGAAAACCATAACTAGCAGGCAGCAGGGCTTTGCAGTTGTTTTGCAGGCAGCTCAGAATGGTGAAGTAAATAAACAAATAAGTGAAACTGAGCCAGCAGCAATTTGTGACGTGCAGTGTGACTGGCTGTCATTCAGAGCTGGCTCATCTGCTCTTCGAGTGGATGGATTTGACTTGAAACCGTTCCATGCACACATACACAGAAAGTTTCCACTAAAACCACGGAGACTAAATAGAGCACCTAATGAGGCTTAAAACTTGACTTTTCACCTCTCTGAAAAGCATACCTGCAGTACTCTTAGAGCTGACCCCAAAAGCCAGCTTCGGCTCCACAGTGCAGCACGCCGGACCCAACAACCAAAGTGCAGTGGAACAGGATGGTCCCACAGGCACCAGTACTTGTTTGGCTCCATCATGAGCTGCATGGAAAAACAGCACCAGCAAAACATATTTGATTCTGGGAGGAAGTCTGCATTTCTGGCAGCTGAGCTGACTAAAGGCCAGGCCAAACACAGGCTGATGCAAAAGTGGAGATGGGGCTGCCCTCTGCGGCAGCAGCCGGCCAGATGTATTGCGCAAACCCATTTTTAGATGCTCTTGCCTGGAGTATCGAGGACCTGAACTCAATAACCTGAATCCCTTCTGTTATGTGCTTCTAGGCTCCACTGTGTGCACAGAGCACAGAGAGCACAGAGCTGACCCGGCACAGGCTCAAAACGATTGTGGCTGAACAATCCATAGCAATCACGACTTGTTCACGTAAGAATTTACAATTGCAATCAGAATCTCTCTACAACCCCTGGGAAAAATGATCAAGAAGAAATGAAACAGGCTTTGTTATATCCACAAACAATAATGTAAAATAACATCAACTAGAAATAAAGACAAATACTAGGCAGCCTAACAACAAATGGAGTTTTCATTTCTCACTGGGGCTATTTTTAGATGCATTCATATTTAAATATGAAGGTAATTTCCCAGTGCAGCTGTTAACAGCTCTTCCTGAGCTTCTCTTGGAGTTTGGGTGTTGCATCTACTGGCATTTGCAAGGCAAACTTCTGGTTTCAGTGCATTAGAACTACAAAAGCAGATGTTTCAAGAATCACCTTCAAAAACCATACTTTGCATCTCAGGGGGTACTACGGTCAATTTATTTGTAAAAGGTTTGAGGTTTACGTACAAAACTACGTTGCTATTGCAACAAGCATCTTGTATGGTTTTTAATCTACCTGAAGACACGCTGGGGTACGTATCAGGTGAACAAAACCTATAAATGATGTGCTAGTTTAGGCGGCTGGTGGTTTGAGAAATGAATGATTTTAAAGAATCGTTGCTAAGGTCAAGAACTACTCCAGTTTTAATGAGGGACTCTGCTTCTCTCATTCAAATGAAGATTTTATTTTTCTTTGTCAATAAGTGGTAATTAAATAGTTCTCACACATTCTACTGTATCTGAAAGCCTGCTTATGTGGAGAGAGATACAGTAATGCTTTAATTAGGACTAGAGACATACCATATTTGATTCAGATCATAGGTCCAGCTAGCCCTGTCAATACCACCACCACACAGTTTTTGCTTTCACAGCAATGTGCGAAACTGAGCTTTGCACCTCTGAGTTTTATCAAAATACCTGAAGATTAGAAATTGATTTATATTCTGGGTTTAAAAACCATCCAGAGTACCGAGCAAAGAAATGAAAAGCCAAACCACTCAAGAGTGTGTATCACTGATCTCTCTATCCCTTGGCATCACTTACACTGCAATGACTGTGCTACAGGCCTTGCGCTTAACCTGATGTCCTGGCAGAGCCAGGCCTGCCTTTGACCTTTTTTACAACTCCTCTCCAAAGGGAATGGAGACAAAGCCTCTGCCATCAATGCCACAAACCTTCAGCGGAGAGCAGTGGGCTTTAGGGTGGAGAAGCAGGTGGAAGAGTGACAGTAAAGCAGTGTTGAAACTCTTTTTCCCCACCAATGAATTGGATACAAAGCTACTACAGTGTAGACCACTCTTAGGGGGAGACAAAAATACACTCAGCTGTGTATGTGAAAGGCAGGAGTTTGGTTTTCTTACTTTTAAGGTGGGAGGAGAAAGAAGAAACTCAAAAAAAGAGTCAGACTCTGTTCTTCACAAACAAAGCTGCTGTTGTCACTTCTCAGGCAAATCAACTCTTATGTGCTGCACATCACACACAGCTACATCCATCCCGGGGTCAGCCCAGAAGCCTTTGTTTTCCTGAGTCACAGAGCTGAAGGTGTCTTATGGGTTCCTACAGGTTACTTCTCTTTAGGATTCCCAACACTTCCCCCAAGCCCTTGGGATTGGCAGCAGCAATTAGTGTGTGTTCACCAAAGGCCAAAGAACAAAACCTTTGAGGAAGGAGATTAAAGATGGATTAAGTAAGGGGAAAAAAAAAGAAAATGAGGAACACTGCTCCAGATATGAAGCTTAAAATGAATTTCAGATTCTGACTCCCATGAAAATTCAGGCTGTTACAACTCCAGTGAACTTCATCCTCAGTAGCAGCAAGTCATACCCACTAAATAATGCACGTCCATCACCTGCTTAAAGTAATTCCCAGGTCTCAGGCCTTCTCCTCACTTCCCTGCTTTCCAGCAAGTTCTGGGCAGACACCTGGTGGGGGAGAGCTCCTCTCACTCCTCAGTGTCCCTAGTCATTCTAGGTGTTGGAACTGGTGAAAACTGAAGAGGGATGGCTCTAAGAATACCTGGGAAACCCTCCAACTTGAATGTGATTCTGAGAATCAAAGGAAATAGGATGTCTCTGCTGAGCATGCTGGTGCTTTAGGAATGAGATCTCCTTTGCATCTGAGGTAAATTCTAAACGAAATTCCACGAGTGAAAAGTAAAATCACCATTAATAATGTACTACTAGGAAGGGAAATGTGAAAGAACACACACATATGCCTTACAACTTATTTTTTTTCCTGTTTAGCTTCAAGGATCTTTCCACAGCACATTCAGCCAGCAGATGCTGAAAACACACCAGCGCCCACACCAATTCCCGCAGATGGTGCTGGTGGGGTTGAGTCTTGTACAAAACTTACTTGTCTTCTCAACTAAGATAAAGTTTCTGCATGTGTGTCCTTTTCCGAGTCAGAATTTCATCAAATGTAACTACATTTCTCATGGCCAAGGAAATTTCAAAATTCCTATTTAATTCACTTTTAATGACCATATCAACCCACAACATTTTGCCAACCCCCTTAGCTGCTGTTGTGCAAAGCCATTCCTGAAACAGCCTGTCATGCTGAACAGAAGACAGAATAATAACTCCTGCTCACGACTAAATAAATCCATTCAGACAATGTAAACTCAGTCCTTCCTGAGAATAAACACTTTTGAGTTATTCATATATTCAACACTGGCATAGCCTTTCGTAATTTCAAACCCAGGTATTACACAAGCAAATCAGCAAATGCTCAGACTCCGGCTCATTGCTAGATGTTAACACAGACTAGACACAAACAACTAGGGTGGTGCATTTGGCCAAAATATTGTGCTAATACTTTGATTTGCCTGCAAAGCAGGGGGTGTACAGTTTTGCAGAGATTACAGATCACCAACTAATGCCTTCAGCAGCACAGTATACACTTGCTTTGAGTTTACCAAGAATGCTAAATATTCAAATTGAGGAACTCATACATTATACAACTGCAGAAAACTTGGCCACTGTAATTTCACCAGATTAGACCTAAGTGAAACTCAACTAATGGAGGAGGAAAGAAAATAGGAAACTCTCTAACATGTAAAAGGGGCCAAAGAAGGACAGTGAGGGAGAGAAAACACTTCAGCAGAAGCAGCTTCTCCCAGCATAAGACCAGAGCACAAAAAGCTGGAATGTGAATGTTCCCATGTGGGTTGATGTGTGGAGAAACAACTGTTGGGCACTGCGGGAGGAGGAGAGGAGGTGGGTAAGAGGCAGGGCATGTGCAGAAAGCCTGGCAGAGGAAGGCTGAGTACAGAGAAAAGACAAAAGCGGAAAATCCTCTGGGGCTATCAGGAAGTGAAAACAAAGAGAAAGGACCAGAAGAACTATTTTCACGGCCTTAAAATAGGCCTGAGAGAAAGCATGTGACTTTCAAGCTTTCAGAACAGACCTATGAAGAACTGAGATTTTTTAAAAATGTATATGAAAATATACCGAGAAAAATGAATTTTGATTATCTGACCAGTATCTAAACAGGGAACAGCAGGAGCAGCAATGACTTCCAACACTAACATGCAAAACAGGAACATGGACAGAAAAGAGTCATCCACCCTAAGCCCCCTCTTAGCAAGCCCTAAATCACTCCTGCCTTGCAAATCTCTCTGTCCTTGAAGGCTGGCTCTGGGCAACTGTTGCATAAGCAGCAAATAAAGCTCTGAGAAAGAGCCCAAGACCAAAATTGCACCAGATTTTTTTTTTCTGCCATTTCAGAAGGTTTGAGGTTGGGTTTTTTGGGTTGTTTTTCTAATGTATTTCTGTCCTACCGGAACCCTTTTTATAGAGGCAGGTGTAAAAATGCATTTACCACTTTGTTCAGCTCAGTATAGGCCTCATCCATAAAAATGTGAATTTGCAAATGCAGAACTACCCTGAGGGCAGAACAGCAGGTTTTTTCCTTCACAGGATTCTTCCTCACACACACTACACATTACTAACAATCTCAGTTAAGGTTTTCAAGGTTGTTTTGGAGGAACACTATTTTTCCTCCCTTTAACACACTTTCAAAGCCACATCAAGCGAAAGCAAAGTCTATTCTGTTTTGACAGCATCGCTTACTTTGTCAAGTAAGCAAGGAAAAACTTCATGTTCTTCATAGCTGTGAAGGAGTTAGCACTGCTTCTCCTAAAATGTTGTCATGGTGGCTTCATGATTTGACATCTAACAAATAGGGGAAATGGCCTTTTAAATGCAAATATCAACTTTAAGCATTAGGAGCAAACTTTCCTGGTATGGACTTTATGTAGTCAGCTTTCTTTACCCATTGCAGTACATCCTGTAAATAATAAAAAATAAATACCTTACTCAAAGGCTTTGCAATTTCAAGTACCCTATAAAGTTACTTAATTTTGCTATCCATAGCACATGATCTCACAAGCAAAGCTGTTTATTTGCCTTAGGGAAAATACAGATGTGATTGCATCACAGGTGTTTCTGAGTTGACAGGGCTTTTCCCTGGGGCTGTTCAGGAGAACTGGAAAGAAAAATGGGGAGAAAGCATGGACAGAAGAGGGAGGAATGGCAGAAAATACAGGTGCAGTGGTCTAACCTCCTGGCCTTTACAGAGAGACAAAATAACCACAATCACAACTATTATCTCTCACATTCCTCTGGCAGGGGAAAAGAAAGAAGCACACTTGAGCCCACCTAATTTTAAACGAGCATTTAGTTTTAGACTCTTCATACCTTTCCAGCTCTGCTGTGGACTGTCTTGCATGATTACACTCCCATTTTTTTTGCATTTGATACAGAGCTGCTGCACCAACTTAGACAAGGTACTCCATGTACATATACAATGCTGAAAGCTGAATTTGACAGACATTTATATTTGGAAGGAATATATCCAAAACTGGATTTTAATTCTGAAATGGTTCTGATCACTTAAAGACTAAAGTCCAATACAAAATGCAATATGTATTTGCTGAGAAACTCTACTTAGTGAATATCAGGAAACCTTACAGAACATGTATCATACTGAAGTCCATATATCATAGTGTCCTCTTTCCTTACACATCTCTACAAATCAGCCTATGCCTAACTTGGATTTGGGACAGCTTGCTTTGGGAAATCAATATAACCTCATAAAAGCCTGAAGCTAAAACACACTAACATTCATTTCAGCTTATTCCACTGAATATCAAACTATTACTCTCAGCTTTATCTGACAGAAATCTGTCCTGGAGACACTCAATAAAGCAAGGGTCCAGTTTTGATTTTTGAAGACAGCCAGCCCTCTCCTTCTTCACTGAAGATGAGTGATCTCAGATTCAATTTCACTTTTCAGACAAGATGTTTGGTTTCTCAACATTTCATAAATGTCCTGCCTGGAAACGTATATGACTGGAACCTGAACTACAGCAGGAGAAAGCATATCCAAAAAGATTGTCAACTCACAGGGAGAGTCATTCAGGTCAGCCCTTGGCTGAGGGAGTTCCCAGAACTCCAATTCCTATCATACCATCAGGATGCTCAGGGAAAAAAAAAAAAAAAAAGGCATCATCATTACCACATTGACCTAATAGCACCTCACAAGAGGGTGTTATAAACTTGCAGTAAAATTCTGCGAAACGCATTATGTAGTGTGAGTACTCTGAATTTGCCACCTGACACCTTTCAAACCCTCTCAGCCCATGAAGCGTTAACAAGATTACCTTGTCTTCTGAAAGGTAATTTCCCTGTAGGTCTGACAAGAACTTTAATCTCAGTGTCATGAGCATTAATTAATTCTATAAACAAAATACAGGTAAAACACTATTTTAACTTAGAAATTCAATTAAAATCTCTCATTATATTCCTAGGCTTTGGCACGTCTGTGTTAAATATTCATATTTTTATTCCCAACATGTGAGTAACTCCATCCTTATTAACAGAATTCTCCGTTCTCCTGGAACTGAAGATACCTTGAATTCCTACATTTTAAGAAAAAGATGGAGAGCGTGGTCAAGATCTCCATGTACAAGAGGTTTTTTCTGGAGAGTATTTTAAAGGCTACTCACGTTCTTAAGAAGTATATTTATGGAGTTTACATAAAAAAATACAGTCAAAAATCTGCTTGCAACAGCACATTAAAGACCTTTCAGTACTCCAGAGCAGCTGTGACCTGGTAAAATCTAATTATTTTTCACATGCCCTTTGGAATTCTCTAGGAATATGTACAGTAATTTTTAACCAGTGCCATAAGCACTGGGCCAGCCTTGGAATTAAGCTGAGAGATAGCTGGATGAGTACCATATACATCTTTTATGAGCATCCCACAGATCTGTGTTGAGGCTTAGCAACATGGCACAGCAACATAACCCTGGAATCTGTTAGCTAATACAGCTAACTCAGGAATGAGAAATACCAAATACACTATTTTTCTGAAAAATACTACTATAATCTTACAATAATCTCCGTTTTTAAAAAAAATCAACAGGATAGCTGCAGCATTTCCAAACTCTTGGCATTTCCAAGCCCACTGTTCTGTCCCACACGATGAGACACAGGCATGCTGTAGTACCAGCTGTATCACTGTTCGTATAATACATGTACATATGTATCCATATGCCTATAACGTGCTGGATGTGCATTAAGATGTATATGCAATACAGTTGATTATTCTGAGCTGGTTAGGGCACAGCTCACTACCAGGACTGTCAATACAAACAACTGCACCTTAACCTGAAGTCAATTTATTATTAGTTTTCACTCTCCTCAGGGAAAGATTAGAATTGAAGTGACAGTGAAAAAATCCTTTTCCCTCCTTATCAAGGAAAATCAATCCAGAATTTTTTTAATTAGTAGAATAAATACAGCATGTGTACAACATTTCATACATCTAAGTATCAAATCCATCAAGCAGCATTCAAAAATTTATTAAAATGCCTCTTGAGAAAGGATGAGGTTTGACACTTTTGTCTGGTTTTGTTTTTGACAAAAGATATCAACAGCAGCTGAAGTACTCAAACTTTACACAGAAGGTGCACCTATGTGGCAGTTTCCATAGGATTTACAGAAGTCAAGCCCCCTTTGAAATCAATGGAGCTTGGCCTTGTAGTCTTCTGATACCAGCACAAAGTGCAACTGGAGGATAACCAGGCTCAGCAGAGAGAGTTTTTGGGAGTCTGCCTTCCCCCAGACATAGGCTCTGTGCTGGAGAATACACTGGTCCAAACCCTGCATGAGGTGGCCAAGATCATTTGTGCGTAGCTAATGAAGAGAACAGGATGCTCATGAAAGCAGCAGCTCTCTGCTGGGAAATAAACCCCGTTTAATGGAAAATTTAAAAAAATAAAAACAAAAACAATAGAGACATCAACCACATCTGCCAAAACCAACACTACTTATGCGCTTGTAAACTATGGGTAAAGCAAACTGGGTTTTATGAAAAAACACCTGGGGAAGATGTTTTCTAGTTTGCCCTTCAACTACCATAAATTTTTGGTTGTGTTTGAAGGGCAGAAACTTTAGGAAAAATCCCTAAGGAAATCCCTGCAGCCTGGCCAGGCCACAGTCCCCCTGAATCTCAGCCCCGCCGGGCACGATAAGCTATCTCCCGGTGAGCGCCGTGCCGGGTGGAGCAGGAACCAGGCAGTTCGTATCCACTCCACTATTCCAAAAGGAATCAGCTCGGGAAAACCCCCAAACCTTCCAAAGCTGCCTCAGCCTGCAACACCTTTACACAAAACGCCACAGCCAGGGAGATGCCAGGGGAGTGACGGCGCTCACAGCCATGTGGCGACAGGGAAGGAGAAAATTTATTGATTTATTTNGCCCCGCCGGCAGCGCCGCACCTCCCCGCGCCTCTCCGCAGGTAAGCGCGGGATAAGCGCCTTTTCTCCTCCGCGGGACTTGCGCGCGTCGGGGGGTGCAGAGGAGGAGGAGGAGGAGGATGTGGAGCGAAGTTTGGGCGCGCTCCCCACGCCGCCACCGCTCCCCAGCGCCGGGGTGCNGAAGATGTTTTCTAGTTTGCCCTTCAACTACCATAAATTTTTGGTTGTGTTTGAAGGGCAGAAACTTTAGGAAAAATCCCTAAGGAAATCCCTGCAGCCTGGCCAGGCCACAGTCCCCCTGAATCTCAGCCCCGCCGGGCACGATAAGCTATCTCCCGGTGAGCGCCGTGCCGGGTGGAGCAGGAACCAGGCAGTTCGTATCCACTCCACTATTCCAAAAGGAATCAGCTCGGGAAAACCCCCAAACCTTCCAAAGCTGCCTCAGCCTGCAACACCTTTACACAAAACGCCACAGCCAGGGAGATGCCAGGGGAGTGACGGCGCTCACAGCCATGTGGCGACAGGGAAGGAGAAAATTTATTGATTTATTTATGTTTTAAATAGGGTTTTTTTTAAAGCGCCTTCGTGAAACTCGCGGCCTGTCCTGGCCCTTGGACGCAAAACCGGGGAACCGGGATCACCTGCCCAACCCAAAACCGGGCACTAGCGGATGAACTGAGGGACGAAGGGGAGCCACCCCGCTCCCCGCACGGCCACCAGCGGCACCACCGCTTCGCCGCCACGGGAAAAAACAGGGTAAAAGAATTTAAAAGCCCCCCGTGCGGGGCCGAGCTGCCACGTCCGCCCCCCTCACCCCCTCCGCGGCGCCGCCTGNCGCCCTCCCTTCCTCCCGGCGGGGTGCACAGAGGGCTTAGCCCGCACATTTCGAGCGCACCCCGAGCTGGGCGTGCGGAGCCTGCGCTGCCCCGGCCCCGGGAGAAGGAGCCAGCGCAAAGCTGCGCTGCGCGGGGGCGGAGAGCAGCGCGGAGAGACCCGCAGAGCAGCGCCCGCGCCCCGCGGCGCTGGGACCCCGGTCGTGCGTTTTAACGCGGATGGTGGGGGGTGCTCCTGCCCTCACCCCGCATCGCTCCCACGGCTGGGAAACTTCCCCCTCCCTCCACATCCCTTCTTGCTGCATCTATTTAAAAAAAAAAAAAAAAGCCGAGGCGATGCGTTCGCGCCCCTGCGCAGCGCTGCCCCCCGCACCACAAAGTCTGCGGGCGAGAAGATGGGCAACAAAATGGTTGCACGGAAAGAATGCAACAGGCCCAAATTCCCGCCCCGACGCCCCACTTTCTTTGGGAAGAAGAGCTGGCTCATAATCTTCCTGCCATTCCATAGGTCCTCTCCTAGTTCTAATCAACTTTTCAGCTGTTTTCAGTGTATTAAGTGATTGTCTACCCCCGTACAGGCACAGCTAATTCATTTATAGATGGCTTGCAAATAAATAGTTCACCACGTACTTCGTTGCACTCCTCATCTCTACGTGATTCTGACCCCAAAAATCGTTTCACGACTGCTGGATGTGCCAGAATCTTTTGTTTTAACCCTTTTCCTCAAACGCAATTAGGAGCTGCAACTTAGTTGATCAGGCAAAGCCCGAGTATTCCTGCATTTCCCAACGCAGCGGTCTTGCTTCCCAGCATCTGCCATAGCTCATAGCACCCAGCCACAGCTTTCTGATTTTGGGGTTGGTTGGCTGCTTCTTTTTTTTTTCTGATTCCTGCTTAGTTTCCAAGCTCATCCCCTTGGTGAATAAAAGCTCAGCTCTTGTACAGACAGCTGCCTTTCTGGCTCAGTCCTGCTCTTTGAGGTCGCCTCAATTTTAATCTCTGACCGCAAAGGGGTTTTAGCTCAACCCTGGCACAACCAGGCAAAGTTGCAAGGAGTGTTGCAAACGCGAGGACGAGTGTGTGTAATTAACTAATTCATGGAATGCTGTTACCAACGGGTTATTATTTTGGGCTGAAGGCAAGGTGATTCCCTTCTCCAAGGGATCAATTCTGGTCAGTTAACAGAGTACAGTGGAGTATTTTTTAAACCAGAATCACACCAAAATGCAGAATTATTTTAGAATTACAATTACCAAAATCTTACTCCTGCACGTTAGCTGAATGCATTTTCTCTTTGCCTCTTCGAAACAAGCAGATTCACGTTTTGTGTTTCAATGTAAATCATTTACAGAGTATACAATGAGACTGAAAATCTTCAGACTTTTAAAAAACAGTTCATTATCCTGACCCCAATTTCCTTGTCTAAAATATACTGCCCAACAAGATAGAAGCATCAGTTACGCTCACCATCTATTGCCTGGGGATATGGCGTCTTAATGAACATTTCTTTGAATTAGACTGAAAAATGCATTTGTCAATTCAAGTGTGTAAAGAAAAGAATTATTTCCTATAAAACAGAAAGATCAGTCTGTGTTTTCCTTGTCAATATATGGCATGTATTAGGTCATACTCAAGAGGTTTCAGTGCCCTTCCCTCCCTCAAAAGAAAACCCACCTTCAAGTTTCCTTTAATTTATTCCAAAACCATACAATACAGCCCTGTTTAAGATAGGGTTTCAGATATTTCATAAACAAAAGGTATACCTGGGTTTACAGAAAGCCAATTATCTTGAAATACACTGAGGCGATTCTAATCCTTCTACTTCATGCTGCTATCAAGCTTTTTTATTTTTCCATCCACATTTAATCACTTCTAAAAGCTGTATTTTTTCCTGTCTTCTGTGCTCCTCCTGTATACCAGAAACAGCGACAGCCCTTGGCATATATTTAAAATGCTAATTCTCTTTTTTTTTTTTTTTTTTTTGTACACTTACACCATTTTAACTGGAGAACAACCAGATAAATACTGCAAGTAATCAGCATGGGAAAAACTGTAAACTCTCTAAAAAGAGCGATTTGTTGGTTTTTTTTTTAACTCCCTCCTTTGCAGGCCACCTCTGTTTTTCTCAACAGGAGACTTTGTTGTAATTAAAGCAGAGAAAACTGGACAGCAGCAAAAAACATCTGACTTGTGGCTCTTAAAAGCACAGGTTTTGTAGCATGCACCACCCCCCAGTGGGCAAAAAACTCGGTAGTAAACTCACAGCGAGCTTTGATCTCCAGAAATAAAGTGGATACATTTTACAGCAAGAACAAAATAAAGATGAGTTTCTGGGTTGGGGTTTTTAGCATTTGTTTTGGTTTGTTGTTTTTTTTTTCCCTCTGTCACCAGTAGCTAAAAGTTGTCAGATATTGTGTAAGGCAATGGTGACTAATCCAAGCAATTGCTGGAGTTTGCGAACTTTGCAGTTGCAGTTATTTGAAGTGGCTTCAGTTGGGAGATGGCCATCTTTGTCTCCTTGCAGCAGGAAGCACGGATGCTAATGGCTAGTTAGCTCTCAAGTTTTTTCCTTAATCACTTCAAAGCACAGGAATGCACGGAAGAATTAATATGTGATTGCTTACATCTATCTTTAATAAGCAGCCAAATACCACTCAGGGCAGGAATCTTGAAAAGTGTTCAGTATGTATCTTATGGCATCACTAACTCTGTTCTGCCTTTCATGAGCTGTAAAAATCCAAACATTGTTACAGCTTCACACTTTTTCTAATTTTTTGAGGAGCAAACTTGAGAGATGAGCAAACAACTTCTTTAAAAAGAAAAGAAACAAAACTACTGAAACTTTAGTGTTAAAGTAATATTTTTACATGTCTGGAGTTTTGTGCCAGAAACTCCCTATCAGGTATAATTCTACCTAAACTTGTCAAGAGGGGAAAAATAGATTTTTTTTTTTCCCTTAGAACAATGGCAGCATTTGTTCTCTATTTTTTTATTTAATGCCCAGACAAGTTACCTCAGCAGCAGCTCTCAAAAGAAAACCTAGAAGCCATAATTGGCTAAACTCAAAGAGCACTAAAACACAAAACAAAAATCCATTGCAAAAGACTCCCTCTCAAAGTGTTTTCTTAACATGCAACCTTTCCTGCAGCAGAGTAGTCAAAATAAGAGAGTGAGAAGGAATAGAGTAATAGTCTGGGTCCTTTTAACCCAGCATCTTCAAAACTAGGAAAGATTTTAGAAGTAAACTTCAGAAGAGTTCCACTCATAGTTCATTTCCATCCTCTACAGCAAATACAGGTTTGGCTGATCTTAGGTGTGGAGTCAAGTTTTTATTCAGAATTCATTTCTGAGTCAGATTTACTTGCATTTGAGGGAAGATCACATAAAAATTTGCATTTTTAAGACACTTGAGTTGGACTTAATAAGACACAAGCAGTATTATTCCTACTGCACAAGAAGTCAGAGCAAGTTTTCTGCAAGTAAATGAAACCTCCAACAAAAAATAACAAAAAAATTTGACCAGCATGCAGCGATACAGCCTAACTGAAAGGCTCACTCTCCCTTTAACACACTCCTTTGCATTTTTTTGCCCCTTGGAAAGACAGCTAGAGGACCTTCTGCTTGCCTAGCACCAAACAAAAGACTGGGGCACCTTCCTGAAATATGATGATCGTGGAAATTGCAGCTCCTAGACAGGGTGCTTAGAAAGCATTTTGCTGTCACTATCAACTAACCCTGAGTAATACACTTAAAGAAAACAAAATGTGGACATTGTTTTAAGTCTAGATTAGCACTGTGGAACTTCTTTAAAAAAAAAAAAAAAGGTTGGTGAAGCTATTTAAGCTGCAGCATGACCTTTATAAGCACAACTGACATTATAAGCAGTAGACGGACTTCACAAGTATTTTAAAAAATAAGCACACTTTGTGTTTCTGGTATGTTTCAGATTCTAAACAAATACAAAGCTAATTCTGGAATAGAAATACACTGGTTAAGCAAATTGGCTTATCAAGTATGTATATTCTAGTGGTGGCTTTGAATAATAGTTTTGTCTTTTACAACCTAAAAATTCCTAGTAGTTTCCCTTTCCTCTGTTACTTTGATGGTAAGAAAGAAGCCACTGAGCTACCAAAGTTCCTGCTGGAGAACGCAGAGGTAGATTAGAAATTCAAATAAGCATTGTGTGACCTCAAGTGAGGCAGGTCTTGATTTTACTCACATTTCATCACAGCTTGGAAAGAAATCTTTGACACTGTTTTTAGAAAAAATCCCAACTTTTCAAATATACCAAAACTATTTATTTTGTTAAGCCATTGCCTGCAGACAATACAGTGAGTGCAGCTGGACTCCATACTTTAGAGTAAATACCATGTTCTTCTTAGGTACTTTTTTGTTGTTTTTTTTTTTTTTTTATAGCTCAATTTATGTTTAACATTTTAAAATGAGATGTCCCCTTAGCTGTAACACATGTAAGGCCCACACATTTCTGCTGTTTCTAATATTTCACTTGCTTACACAGTCCCAGGAAAACTAATTTAACCATGTGGTTCAGCAAAGTTCAGGGAAACATTCAACTCAGATAAAGAGTGAAAATGCTGCTGTTCAGTTTTTCCAATGTTACTTTTGTTACCAAAAAACAGAGAGTGATTTTTGTATTTAAAAATTAATTTTAGCACAGAGTTCCTAAAATCTGGTCTGTTCAAAAATAATGGCTTCTTTCAAAACCATGTGTCCATGAAGCCTCCCAATCTGATGCTGCAGAAACCTGGACACAGTGTCTGTACCAGTGGGGGTCACTTTTCTTTTCATCCTGCCGGATCAGCTATAATGACTTGGTGTCAGGGAATATTTAGAGACAGCTCAAGAAGGGGAAAGTTGGAGCATGGCAGCAGGATTCCCTTCTTCTCTGTAGACAGATCACTGGAGCCTTTGATATGCAAAAACATTGTTTTCAGCTATAGCTTGAGATATAAAAGGGAAGTGCGAGATATCAAACAATCAAGACCTGAAGAAAACTATTCTAAGTTTAGAAAAGGGAGTGGGGGGTATAGTCTTAATCCACATTTTTGAAACAGTGTCGTCTTCTCCAAAGAGACCTTTTCTTTTTCTTGCTCTTGTTTTCATGTAATTTTGAGAGAAGGGATAAAAAAAATTCCAGGAACTTAATGAGCTTTAGTGCTTTCATTTTAATCCTACACATTACTGCTATTATAATAGTGGCAATAAATGAAGAGATGACTATCAAATGAAGCACAGAGGAAACAGTTTATGTGCTAGAAAGGTAAAACAAATGAACTTTCTGTGTGTGCACAGATCTATGTAATGTATGCATACTAGAGCCAACGTTTGGCTTAATACTAACGAGTTTTTTACAGCACAGAGTTCTAAAGAAAATTTATGATTTTAAGTACTTAAAAGTTATTGTAGCCTTCAAAGGCCTATTAAAGGAATTTATATTCCTATTTCACCATACCATTCCAGAAAATACCCTCTATCACGACTTCACATTCGTTCCTAAGAGACACCATTCTTTTTCTACAGCCGTTAAGTTGCTGTTCAGAGTTTTAGGAATAGGGCCTGGGCTTCTTTCCCTAAGCACTTGAGTAATACAGAGGAAGAAAACTAGACACTAGAAGAATATGGAGCTTTTTTGTTCCATTTCATAACGATTATATAATTTACCCAAATTACATAAGTTACCAATAAACATGCATTCCCTTCTATTCTAAAATGTGGCCACACAGATTGAGGTTTTTGCTTTAAATAAGGTATACATAAAAATACTTATTTATGCCACAGTGGGGTCTCTCATTTTGAGTTCTTTTTTTCTTTGGACAGCTGCTGAAAACAAGGTGCTGAAAACAAAACTCAGAGGAGCACGAAAGCAGCAGCAGGAGAGAAAAGCTGTCTCTCATGTGGGGGGCTTTGGTTTTTGTTTTTAATGGTTGACATTTTCCTATGAAAAAGAGCAGCAGCATTTGTATCTCTTTAAGTAACTTTCTATCACTGCATATTCTGTGTTGCTGTAAGGAGTATGGCCGGTCTGCTTCATAATAGACCTGCTACAAATTGCAAAAGAGAGTTTTAAAACACAGAGCATTTGTGTTTAGGTCGAGTTTTTTACAGAGGACCAGAAGCTGCTCTGGAGTTTTGCTCCCAGGAAGGCAGCTCAGCAGGCATTACTCAGCACACTGTTCCTGCCAAGCATTTTGGTTCCAAGGATCGTGCTCGGTCCCTTGGACAAATGTGAAGTCATGAAAGGGAAAAGCAAGTAAACGTTAGGGATTTGTTTAATTTCAGATTTAACCACTTCTATTTCAGACATGGTACCTACAAGCTCTCAGGGGGCAGAGACTTGGTAACTCACTGGATACTTTATGCAGTAGTGATACGAAGTAGCCCAAGTTAAGAATGCTGTTTAAAAAATAAGTGGTGTTCTGTAAAAAATACAAATGTAAGAAATAATATTTTTTGTTTTGTAATTTTACAGACTAAACCCACCTATATATTGCCAAAAAGTCGACACAGATGCCTGACTAGTCCCTAGCTCAGAATCAGCATGCTGCAGATGGGAAATATTCATACAATACTTGGCAAAAACACTTTCCCTTTCACCCAGTGAACAGTAATTAGTTCCCTTTACACTTCAACCCGAGGAGATCATCATCTATCTCTGTTTACTAGGAACGCAAAGCAAGCAACCATTTTGGCCTCCTCCAAGGAGGTAGCATTTGGCATCAGGTGAAAAACATAGTTTACAAATATTTTGTTACTCTCTGCCTTTATTTTTCTACTGAAACAAGGGAAAACACAGTTCCAGCAAAACTGCAGTAACATGAAATTCCACAGCAAAACATTTTCTGAAAGAGCGCTGTGTGTTTTGCTGAAATACCAGTGCTTTGGGGAAACAAGGTGTGCCACTCGTGTACAGGGGATGCAGCTCTTAAAACTAGTGTGCACCAGTTGTTATTAATTCCAATTTTTCTGTTTTTACTTTTGCAGGACATTAAGAGTTCGAGGAAAGCTTTCAAAGGGGAGTTTTCTGGGAAGGAAATAATATTTTTGTGGGTTTTTTTTAATAATGAAGAAAACCATCTGAATTGCCTGATGTTTCTGTGGTAGAGTAACTTGCCTTCTTGCAGCACAGGAGGAATTCTTCCCTGCATTACAAATTTGGAAGGAGTGTTAAAAAGTGAGAGTCGGAAGATGGTTCTCTGAAAGAGGTGTGGATGTATCAGGATGTAGCTACTGTACAAAGGTCATACTTGGATAATTCTGGACAGGAGAAAGCATCCCTTTCCTGACCTCCTGAAGAGGCTGCAATCCTTGGAGCCTCAGCATAATGAATGGTTTCTATCACGCGGCGCTGAAGTTCCCTCCTCTGACTACTACGCTGCACAGAAGAGTTTGTAAGAGTTACAAAGAAAGTAATTCCTGCTAAAGGCATTAAACCAAACAAAAGAGGCTCTTCATTCATAGACTTTACATGAGGACAAAAATAGAAGGAAGCTGAAGCTTTTCTACACTGGGGCCTGGTGTGCTTATGTACCATGATAAATCTTGGTTGGAATGCTCATTGAGTATCGTGCCAGGAGCCAGGAAACACACACCACCACCAAGGACCATCTGAGTAAACACCATCGGGAAAAAACTGCTTCATGGCGTAAACCCTAAGAGTGACTGGGCAGAAAGACATTCCTTTACTGGATATCCTCAAGCACAAAATTTACTCATACCTTTAAATACGGTAGGATCAATATTAATTTATTTTCCTTTTCATGCCTCTGAGAATAAAGTTCAATTAATATGTGAACCCATAAGAGAAAAGGTCATGACACCACTTAATGCACAGGTCATCTTGCAGGAGTTCTCACAACCCTAATTACAATGGTAATTGAATTATGTTGTCTTAAAAGCTATAAAAATGCTAATTACCTGAGCTCAGTGTACAAACACACTACCAATGCAAAGCACAATCTCAGTCTCAAGAGTTAATTTATACTATGCTACTAATAAGATGGGAAAATGTGGTTAAACCTGCCAAATAGACTCTTATGAGTGTGCTACTTAGTAAGATGACTTTTGAGAATGACAAATATTTAAACATGAAATTAAGCATGTAATGAAATATTTCATCCAGTGAAGTAGAAGGCCATAGCTCTACCAGTTACCTGCCAGTTGTAACATTCACCTTTCTGAACACTCACTTAAAGCTTGAAAACCAAGCAAAATAGTCTACAGTGTTTCTAAGTTACACACTGTGAGGTTGAGCACTTGGAAAGACTTGGGAAAAAGTCTTTACTGGCCCTCACTCTTTTTTCTGCATTTTATGCTTTGCCTTTAGGGCTTTTTTTGAACTTCCGAAATAGCTACCACTAGACTTGTGGGTTTGGTAAGGGTTTTATAGTTCACTTAAGGGCTCCTGGGGAAGTTAGCTGGCTTAGGAATTACTTCTTATCTTTCAGATATAGAATGATTTACTTGAACTCTGATGTGACTTCAGTTCTGTACTTATCTGGTATCTGTGAACAAAGCTTGTCGGTATACATGAAATGTGAAGGAATCCTTAGAAAGAATCCTGTTGCTTAAGCAAAACAATTCACAGATCAGACATACTTGATTATATTATTTTCAATCACTATGCAGAATAACCTATTAAGTTAATTGAATTAGTACAAGTAGTAGAATTATTGATGTAAGGAAAGAGAAGTAAAATGCATCTACGCACTTGAATTTTGGTTTAATGTGTGTTTCAGATGTCTTCTGTAATGTTGATTTTTTTATTGCGGTTTCTTCACTGATGATCTGGATAATTTTGTTTGTTTGGTTTTTTTAGATTGTTGAAGATCAGAACTGTATAGAAATCTCATCATTCCTGACCATGATTAGTGTTACCTGGAGCATCTTCCTAGTTTGGACTAAAATAGGGCTGTTACTTGACATGGCACCTTATTCTGTTAGTGCCAAACCATGCCCTTCAGTATGTCGCTGTGATATGGGTTTCATATATTGTAATGATCGCGATTTGACGTCTATTCCTACAGGAATCCCAGAGGATGCAACCACCCTCTTCCTTCAGAACAATCAAATAAATAATGCTGGGATTCCTTCAGAACTGAAGAACTTGCTTAGGGTGGAAAGAATATATTTATACCGCAACAGCCTAGATGAATTCCCCACTAACCTCCCTAAGTACATTAAGGAACTGCATTTGCAGGAGAACAATATAAGGACCATTACTTATGATTCACTTTCAAAAATTCCTTATCTGGAAGAACTGCATTTGGATGATAATTCTGTTTCCGCTGTTAGCATTGAGGATGGAGCTTTCCGGGACAACATCTATCTCAGACTTCTTTTTCTCTCTCGAAATCACCTCAGCACCATTCCCTGGGGTTTGCCTAAAACCATAGAAGAGCTACGCTTGGATGATAATCGTATTTCCACAATTTCTGAGCTGTCCCTTCAAGACCTTACAAATCTAAAACGCCTTGTTTTAGATGGAAATCTTCTAAATAATCATGGATTAGGAGACAAAGTCTTCATGAATCTAGTCAACCTTACAGAATTGTCACTGGTGCGCAATTCACTCACAGCCGCACCAGTGAATTTGCCGGGAACAAACCTAAGAAAGCTTTACCTCCAAGAAAACCACATCAACCGTGTGCCACCCAATGCTTTCTCTTACTTACGGCAGTTGTATCGACTAGATATGTCCAATAACAATCTCAGCAATTTACCTCAGGGTGTCTTTGATGATCTGGACAACATCACTCAACTTTTTCTTCGCAACAACCCCTGGCACTGCGGGTGCAAAATGAAATGGGTACGGGACTGGTTACAGTCATTGCCTTTAAAAGTGAATGTGCGTGGACTGATGTGTCAGGCACCAGAAAAAGTACGTGGGATGGCTATCAAAGACCTCAGCGCAGAACTGTTTGACTGTCAGGATGATAGCGTGATAAGCACCATCCAAATCACCACTGCAGTACCAAACACATTATACCCAGCCCAGGGACACTGGCCCATTTCTGTGACCAAACAACCAGATGTCAAGACTCCCAACCTAAATAAAAACTACAGAACCACAGCAAGCCCGGTACGCAAAATCATTACAATATTTGTGAAATCCGTCAGCACGGAGACTATTCACATCTCCTGGAAAGTTGCACTACCAATGACTGCTCTGAGACTGAGCTGGCTCAAGATGGGCCACAGCCCAGCCTTTGGATCTATAACTGAAACGATAGTCACAGGCGACAGGAACGACTATTTGCTCACGGCTCTCGAGCCAGAGTCACCATACCGTGTCTGCATGGTTCCCATGGAAACCAGCAACATCTATCTCTCCGACGAAACGCCCGAATGCATCGAGACCGAGACGGCGCCTCTTAAGATGTACAACCCTACCACCACCCTCAACCGGGAGCAGGAGAAAGAACCTTACAAAAACTCCAGCTTGCCCTTGGCCGCCATCATCGGCGGCGCGGTGGCGCTGGTGGCCATAGGGCTGCTGGCCCTGGTCTGCTGGTACGTCCACAGAAACGGGTCCCTGTTCTCCCGGAACTGCACCTACAGCAAGGGACGCCGGAGAAAAGACGACTATGCCGAAGCGGGAACCAAGAAGGATAACTCCATCCTGGAAATCAGGGAGACTTCTTTCCAGATGATACCAATAACCGGAGACCAAGTGTCCAAGGAGGAATTTGTAATACACACCATTTTCCCACCTAACGGCATGAATCTGTACAAGAACAGCCACAGTGAAAGCAGTAGTAACAGGAGCTACAGAGACAGTGGTATTCCAGATTCAGATCATTCACACTCATGATACTGAGGGACGTGAAAGACTGGTTTGGGTTTTGTTGGGTTTTTTGGGTTTGTTTTGTTTTTTAAAGAAAACAAGAAAAGACTGACTTAACAGTTGCTGTTCTACTGCAAAACACTGGATTAAAAGACTGACAAAGCAATGTACTGTACATTTGCCATATAATTTATATTTAAGAACTTTTTATTAAAAGTTTCAAATTTCAGGCTACTGCTGCGATTAATGTAGTGGGGATACCTGACCACAATTCTATATTTTAGTATTTTTTAGTAATTTGTACTGTATTTTCCTTGCTAATATTGAAGTTACAGACCATTTAACTTTTGTGTTCTACTGAGTAAGATGACTTGTTGACTGTGAAAGTGAATTTTCTTGCCGTGTTGAACAGTCAGAACATTCATCTGGGATCCTTGTAAGTGTAAGCACAGGCCATTTTTCACTTTGGTATCAATAAAATAATGTTGAACCTGGCAAATCAGAAAGATCAAAAAGCGGTTACAAAAACTCACAGAACTTCCAGTGTTGGGTCTATTAAATCTGTAAACCACAACAATATTCAATAAACAAAAATGTGTGTAGTAATGGGCAATATCAGCTGTCTGGATATATGCATTCACCAGTGATGAAATCCAGTTTAAATGAGAATTATCAAATTGATGATATGCATGAGACTGAAGCTTTTGACAAGTGTTAAAAAAACCTAATCTCTAGAGGAAAGCATAACCAAATTCCTAACAAGGAATTAATAATAAAAAAAAACAAACAGTAGGCTCTACAAACCAAGGGGGTAGATACAGTTTAGGAACAGATTTTTAGTTATCAGAACCAGTGGTCTGTATATTACAGAGAAAATAGTGATGGATGCTCACAAGCATTTGGGAGATAGGGGCAGGAAGACAGAGACAACACTTTGAAACTGCTTTGAAAAGAAAAAGGGGTTAAAATGCAGTTTCACAAGAAAAGAGAGCAGGACAAAACCCACGGCAATAAAAGCAAGGTCTCAAAAACTGTGGTCCCAAAGGTGAGCAGACAAATGGGGAATGCAGCCATTCTGAAGCATATCCGAGTCTGTGTTCCGTGTACTGCTGTTACAGTCAGGAATACTGCCCATTACTGTCACAGTTATCCAGAAATTCCTTGGTAAATCTGTAAGGTAACATGTTTCTTTCTGCCTTCCTGCTGAACTATGAGCTGTTTCATGTTTAAACCCCAAGCCAGTCTTTGTTGCAATAATCATTCTGTTTCTTCAACTAAAAACCAAAGTGCTTTGTACGCCCTTTGGCCAGTCTTGTGTGTGCCTTGATCGAACGCTACATGTATCAAGCTTTTAAAAACTTAAGAAAAAAGGAAATAATAAAATACCCACCTTTTCATATATAACTTAACTATGAAAAATACTGGTCTTATTCATGAATGAAGTTGAAAACTTACTTCAAAATTATACTGCACCTCTGCAGTGCACTGATAAGAAACCCACTCGGAAGCTACTACTTTTCAGGTCATGAGCTTCACCTCTCTCTGTGTTCAGGTTGACAGTATTACACTTGCAGGTTTTCTTCATTATTAACTACTTGGAAAAGAAAAAGTTTTCACAACAGGGAATAGTGTGAACAATGAAAGGGAGGGAAGGCATGGAGTTACAATCCTCTGAAATACAGGTTTTTTTAAAGAAACAGCAAATGAAAAATATGTAATATTTCAGACAATATCTCAGACAAGAAGGAATGTATACCAAATGCAATTCAATTCTATAAGAATTTTAGTGGTGCTTGGCCTGTCTGTTTCCCTAAGAGTAGTAAAGAATGGGAGATGAAAAGAAGAAAGAGTGACACTGAGACTGACGGTTTCAGCGGTCAGCCTGCAAATGAATCTCCTACCAGGGATCCATCTGACTGCACAGACCCAAAATTTCCAGTAGTGCACATTTTTTTCACCCTCATTTTCCAGATGTGCCCAGGGAAGTTCCTCTCCAAACTCCCTGCACCATGGAATTGTTGACACCTCACTTTTAAAAACATCTGAAGTCCCTGGTAATGGTATATACCAACTCCAGTGATGCCATGCAAGGTCATAAGGGTATAAAGAAGTTGGCATTTTAAGAGATAATTTTATGACAGTCTTAAGTAAAATGACTTTTCATGTGACATTTTTGTGAGGCAGTAGGGTGCAAATCCAAAGCAACTGCAGTAAATCAGCCCAGTTGTTCCTACTTCACCTTGCACCAGCAAGAGTGAAAACCTGGATAAGGCTCTCAGGGAACCAGGTCAGGCTTGCAGGAAAGTTGGTGTCCTCTTACCACAGGTGATGTCAATGCAAAAAAAATGGCACACTGGAGTGCACAAGACCTTCCTCAGGCTCTACAGCAACTTCTACTCCACACACATAATGTTAAAATTAATTTGGCAAGTGAAAGATTGCTTTCAAACTGAACTGTGTGTTTTTTCCTTTGGCTGTTTTTCAAATTTCTGTTCCTCTCCATGTCAGGCCCATCTCTCCAAGACTGCTACTTATCATAGTGCTGCAGTTGCTGCATGCAATGCTCCCCAGCACCCTCATAAATCCCTTCTGCTAGACAGGTATATATGCAGGTAAAGCAGATTACTACAGCAGGCAGTTTACTCAACACGTTTATCAAAATAACATTCATCCACATTAAATTCACCTCAGTTTTTGAATTCCGTGTTATTTCTATGTACTGTTCAATATTTAATTGTGGAGCAAGGGGTGGGATTTTTTTCAGTGTTGCCTAAACCTATGTGCAGAGTTCACTTGATCAGTACTCCCCATATTCAAATACTATGCTAAGTATCTTTTACATTCTTCATCGTCCCTTTTTAAATTTATATTGCTGTCCTAAATTGCCCACAATTCTGTTTTAACCTGAAAAGTTGTCTCTGAAAACATCCTGGTACTTTGGAAACTATTGATTTTGTCTCATTTTGGCACCTTCCAGAACTAGGGCCAGGAGCTGGACTCAGTGATCCTGGTGGGTCCTTTGAACTCAGCATATTCTATGATTCTGTGAGAAACTTGCTTCATTTATAAGCTTTTATTTCCTTGCTTTCTATCAGAGCCTGATGTGCAGCAACTGTTGGGGTTTTTTCATTTGTTTTTTTCTCCTGGCTTTAACAGTACCAAATTCAAAGTATTATGGTCTTGGAACAGAGTTTCCATCTCTCCTGCTAATGCACTAGTGAGCATGCAAGCTATCCTGTGCCAATGCTGTACATATTGAATGTAGAGCAGCAAATGCAATAAAGCAAGAGCAAAAGTAATAATGGCTTATTTGCTATTAAAATAATTTACTGATGACATAATGCACTAAAGCACATATATTATAGACTTCCCTGCTAAGAGGATGAAATTTTGCACATTCACCTGCAGCTGAAGTTGGATAAGATCTTCAGAAGTGAGCTGGCAGATGCCATGTGCCTGGATTTATCCAAACCACATTTGTTTGAGATAGTTTGGGGCAGAACCATAATTCACACAGGCACCCTCCACTTTCGAAATGCCTTAACCTTACTTCTAAATCCATATATTGTTTTAGCATCACCTTGGGACTGATCTTTGTTTAATTAACTGTTTCTTTACTGATAACAGAACAGACAGAGCTTCAAGCCACAAGCCAGCACTTAACCATCAGTGGTTTTTTTTTTTCCCAAAACATGAAGTTACTCCATACCTGAGGAGTTTCATCTTCCCAATTAGCCCAGAGTGATTCCATCAGAAAGAAAAAGCTCATTGACTGAATTCTGACATCATAATTTTACTTTTTTCTTTCTTTGCAAATGACTTTAATTTTAGGGTAGTGAATAAGAGTCCCAACCCTTTTGATGGAATTAGAGCGTTTTAAAACACTCTGAAGGTACAGCCCTGACACAGGTATGAAATTCTGGACACAAGTGCTCTAGAAGTTTTTTTTCTTTTGGTAAACATGAATGTTTGATTTAATAGTTATTTCATCAAATCATTTCCTGCTCCTCTCAGAAAACCTGGATAAAAGCAGAATGTGGATCTCAGAAGAAGGGTGGCAAAGCAGATGCTCAAAACAAGCACCACCTTGTTTTCTCAGCACTGGACATCAAGGAAGATACAGCACGGCTGTCTTTAAATGATGCCTGAGGCACATTTCTCCCCTGGAGGGAAACCAACACACTTCAAATGGGTGTTAAATAAACATTCTCTGGATTTTTGATGATCTAAGGCAAAGGCATACAATACGCATTTTGGCAACCAAGCAAATGTCCATCATGCATGGACATCATAAATGCCTATGCCTGATACCTGCAGGTTGGGACTGCAGACGTGAATTTCCCAACTTCAACTGCTTTTTAGAGCCCCTTTTTGTTTTCTTAGGATGCAGATGTAATGAAGTCACAGTAAACAAGCCCTCAAGATTAACAACATGAGCTGAAAACATCTTTTTGGTATCTGAAGCTGGACCTTCTGAGCTTAGCAAGAACACTCAAAAATAAGTTATAAAAATAGAAGGGGCTTAATAGGGCTAATTAAATAATCTGACTTGTTCAAGCTGGTTGATAGTGTTCATACAGGCTGATACTCTGTCCTGAACAGCCCTCTTAAGTCATCAAAAACAGGGAGCAGATCATAGCCAAGTGCTAGCACACGCTCCCGTGCCCTCGCTGAGCTTAAGGAACATCTATCTATAGACAGAGCTGTGGAAGGTCTAATTGTTCCAACTCGAGGGGCTGCACCATGTTCTTTAATCATTAACTGTGGCAACATCATTTACAAAAGGATGAAATTATGCACGTTATGCATAATTTAATGTCCCTAATTTATGCAAAATATTTAAAAATTTATTTAGCTGAGAACTGCACATGCGATTTATGTAATACCGCTTTCCTCCAGTGGCCTTAGTCCCTGATAAATGCCTACTAGGAATCTAGCTTTCCACATGAAAACAGGTGTTTTTGTGGGTGTGGGGATTTGTTTTGTTTATTTTATTATTTTTTCATGTCTCTTTTTTTTTTTGTAATTAACAAGAAATGATTTTACTGCAAATCTTTCAATTTTTAGTGGGATACAGAAATCAACTGGTTGATAATTTTAAATGAATGCCCTCAAACACAGCAGGGGCTGGTGGGATAAAAGATGTCCCCACAAACTCTGCTTTCCCATCTCACCTCACAATAATGCTTTCCAGGGTTTTAATTTGAAGCCTTGCTTTTATTGCAAGGATTGCAAGAAGGTAATGAAATCAGTTTTCACTACTGTAAGGTGAAAACTGGAGACTTTTTAAACTTGAGATGCACACGAGCAGTTGTATTTATATAATGCAGGCATGGCTTAGAAGCAGAGCCTTTCAGGCTGGGTTACGCACGGGAGGCCATGGCAAATCCAAGCCTTTGTCCACCTCTGAGCCTGCTGTATTAACAAAATTTCCTAAATTACTCGACCAAGCATCAGCAGCTTGAACAGGCAGTAAGAGATAGCCTCCTTACCTTACCCATCATCTTCAGCTACCGGTTTTTGTGTGCAAAGTGGAGTTAATTTGGCTTCCTTAAGTGTTGTTTTCCCATGGATTCAACGAGGAAGTACAGAAGTAACAATTTTAAAACAGGTAAACCCTTCTACCAAGGAATGCTGACAAAGTAGAGGATTTAAGAAATGATATAATTATTCCAGAATTACATCCCAAATACAAGCCTGTGTAAACCCTACACACTTCCTGATTGTGTGTATAATATGCTCACCCCCCTGTTTAAGCTACATTTAATGGACACAAGTTATTTGCATTGCACTCCTCTTCAGACTGTTTTAATTTTCTGCACGGTTTGAGCAATGACGTAAAAATGTGGCTAGGTACAGAACCTGTGGTATTTTGTTTGTTTACCTGGTCTCAATAATCTTTTCAAGAAACATTAAGACACTTATTTCCGAAGCCTGATGGAATAAATTACTGCCCACGAGGAACATGAGCTCATTAACAGAAAGAAAGCCATATACAGGGAAATGCTAACCCGGTGAGTAAATACAATGTTAGGGCATTAGCTGATAACACAGAACCTCCTCCTAATGTCTTTAAAGCAATTATTTTACCTTAAGAACTCCTTAATGGCATGTAACCTACTTCATCCACTAAAAACCTTTTCATTTCTCC
The DNA here is from genome assembly GCA_013400955.1 of Drymodes brunneopygia. Taxonomy (NCBI): domain Eukaryota; kingdom Metazoa; phylum Chordata; class Aves; order Passeriformes; family Petroicidae; genus Drymodes; species Drymodes brunneopygia. Next base: position 9,585 of record VZTZ01002947.1, on the reverse strand, counting down.
CTGATACAAAAATTACATACAGCATAAAATAAAATTTGAGAAAATAATAAAAATTGAGGAAAAACACCATCAGTATTTGCAGGTCTTGGAAGTTTTTCTGGCTGCTGAAATTCAGCACTTTGCAGCCATATGAAGTAAGCAGTCAGGAAAAATGTCACTGGGGAAGCTAAACTGCTGACTTTGTGCAATTTCCTTGGATAAAGGAAAAAAAGGCAGTGATGGAACTGCATATAGGACCTCACCAGCTCAACCATGGCTGTCTCAGACACACCCTGACCTCTCCCAGTTATGCACTTTGGTGCTTTTGACTACAGGAAAATTTTTAAGTACCTCTAAGAGTCAAAAAGGTTGAACACCAGCAGGACAACCACCATCTCAGCTCTTCTTTCTATTATTTCTTCTTCTTTTTTTTTCTCCTTTGTTAATTAACTAAAGCTCATTGAGAGAGTTTGCTTGGTACACAGGACTGTTATGCATGTAAAAACCTCTTCATTACTAATGCACTTGTTGATACATATTGGAATAGTGCTGAACCCTCCTTAAAGAGTTTGCACTTAAATCCAGGGCAGGCACATCATCACAAAATATTTTCCCTGGAAATCTCTACTATTCCCTGAACTTACAGATAACATGATGTTAAGGGTGGGGGGGACAAAATAATAATATATTCCTAAAAAATTGCTCTTACCACTGTTGCTTCCCCATGTTCCATATACGAATTTAAGAAGCCCAAATAAACAAGATTAATTAAAGAGACTTTTGGAGGAGAGGTGCAACACCACAAAATCACATTTCTACTACTAAGAATTGAATTATGCTGAAAAAAAAGAACAACTACTTGGTTTGTCATAACTTATCTGTCTCAGGAAATGCTCAGCTCTTTCATTATCTGCTGGCCTAGGGACAGAGCTGCACTGATCAGAGCGTTTCTTGAGTACAGAGGCATTAAAAGGAGCCAAATACACCTGAACAAAACTAATAGGGACTGGTTTTGTCCAAAAACAAAATTGCCCTAAATTTATGTGTTTTGTCCTAAACATTTTGTCCCAAACTCTGGAATCTATTACTATCCTAGACTATTCTTTAAATAAACAAAACAAACAAACAAAAAATAAACCAAATGGCTTATCTTTCAAGCATGGAAGATTTGATGTGATGCCCAGCTTTACCTGTGAAGTAAGTTTTAAAGGTTTTGTTTATATGAATTCATACCCAGTGCTATGATGAGCACATGTTTAGTGAGGACTTCCCCAGTGTTTCTCAATACATGTTCTGCACAGGAGTAAATGGCCGTTTGTGCAGTACAAAATAAACCCATTTTCCCTTCCCATTTTCCCTGTGTTATCAACTGACTTCTTCAACACTTCTATCATTTTAGTCATTAAATACTAAAAGCACAAGAAGTGGTTTGTCAAAATTTTTTTAGGGTCTTAGAGATGGGAGAGGGAAAGGACAGAGACATTATACTAGGATGCTAATTAGAGCAAAAAGTGCTGTTGTATGCTGCAGGGAGATTTTTCCTTGTTTTACTGAAAGGGAAGAAGTCCCCCCCAAACTTTCACAAAAACTCAGCTATTTTGACAAAAGGACCTATGGAGCTGCTCATGCAAGAAACACATGTTCCCAAAAAACCACACCGCTTTGGGAAGGGAGGGGAAGAGAGTGTCTCGCTTTGATATGGATTTGAAGGTGATATCCTGTGTCCCGTGAAGGAGCACCCCGCTGGTACAGTCAGTATAAGCTGGATTGTCTTAATATCCATTTTAAACTCAATGCTGGTGTTGCTGCAAAACTAGGGAGCAAAGCAACCCAGTCTCAGGGAATTCAAATAAACCCCCAAACAAATCAAAAAACAACCAACCCTGCAAAATCCTCAAAAAAGCACCTATCAAAGTGATTTCAATCCAGTGATCCGGTACACAGTCAAAGGATGTAAGCTCTTCTAATCCCACTCTTTGAGCTCCTCCAGGCTCCAGCCCCCGTTGCCATGGCCCGGCTGACACCTCCTGCAAAGGACAGGAGCCCCACAGCCTTGTCTGATGGGTCTGGCTGTGGGTTTACACACTGCAAAAACAGCTCGGGAGGCCAGGAGCATGAACAGCACCCGTTCCAGTCCGGGAGGTTTTATTACAATGAGTTCAGCTCTGGGCAGGCTGCCCTCATCAGCATATTTCTGACAGGTATTTTATTTTGCCTCCACAGAATACCTAGCACTACTGAAAGCACTCACTGCTACATTAGATACTGCTGGTTTATTTAAAATAAAAAATAAAATTAAATNAGAAAAAATAAAATAAAATAAAATTAAAAAAATAAATAAAATAAATAAAATAAAATTAAAAATTAAAAACTACCTACTGCTCTCCTTTGTGCTAATAAAGACTAACATTATCCTTCAGTATAATCTCACCAAATCAATTAAAACACATTCAGCAGGCTGAAAGGATACTAGTGAAGTATTAACAAAAGCTTGGTTTGGCTTATTCAAAATTTTTGCAGCAATTGACTGATGCAAAGATTTCTGTGGCAGTACTTCCAGGAAAAGAAAATAAATCTAGCTCTTCAAAATATTTCTTACTCTGCTTTGCTCAGCAGCGCTAGGAAGTTACTAGGTCAAATCCCTACAACACGGACCTCTTTCTGGGGTTTGCAAGTCAATCTGTGAGTGACGAGTGAAGTCTCCCATAGTCATTCATGGAAATCTCTACAGTGCTGCTGCTTAATGATATTAAATAGGAAAAGGTCTTAAAACAGAAGCAACTCGTGTCTGGGTATGCTTGGGTGCACCACTGTCAGCTGAGGAACCCATCTAGGACATGCTTGAGCCTTCCCAGGAATGAAGCAGAATTCCTGAGGATAGGGAAGAAAACCCTGCTAGGTGTCAGTGGGTGCTGGAGACCTGACAAGGCATCTGTTCCCGTATCTCACAACCAGCTAAAATGCCACTATGGAGGGGAGAAAACAATTTTTCCCCTGCTGAGAAGGAGCTCTGGCAGGTGCTGATACCTGTGCTAGGTCTGGTCAACAGCCAGTCAATACTGCACCCTTTGCAAAAAAAACAAACATTGGGATAAACTTTCATCTGTCAAACAAGCCAGGGATCATGCTTTTCTAGTGCTTTCACATTTGTAGGAAGCTGCCTCTGACATCTCCCCCTCAGGGCTTGATCATACAACGAAGGAAAAGTAGACAATTTTAAAGACACTGGCAAGCGTTTGGTCTTTCAAAATGTCATCGCTAATCTCCACATCATCCAGCCCGCTCGGTAATCAAGACAGAGGAACTGTACAAGTGCAAATTACTGTCACTTATGTCCTGAAAACAAGTAAGAAAGAGGATATGAAATAAGCGTGCCCAAAAGCAACATCAAATTTATTCTCCATGATCAGATGAGAGATTTACTGAAGTTTACTTCACCTCACACAGGAAAAAAACCCAAACAAACATGAAGATATCTCTATGACATTTACCATGTGGCTGAGCAGGTTAGCACTGTATTAAAAGGATGCTGTACAGGCTCAATGGCTCAATGTGAAAACAGGGAGGCAAGGAGTGGTCCTGAGCTCCCACAGCCATTTTCAAACACTTCCAAGACAGAAAACCCATCTTCTGCAAGACCTGATTTATTTTTTTCTTTTGGGTCCATTAGCAGAAAAATTAACAGGAGCACCAGGGTTATTTTAGGACATTATGCAGCCCAACAACGTGATGTGAGTAAACAGGATAAATTTATGGGGGGGGTCACCTGTTCAAGTGCAGGACAGATATCTAAAAGCAGCTCTGTCATCAATCCCAAGATGCCACATGCCAGCCTGAAGCAGCTCTCTCTTTCAAAGGAGGGCAGCAGCACTGTGAGCCCACGGATGAGCAACCTCAGCACAGGACTCAGAGAGCACATGAAAAACTGCCAATGTTTCCCTGAACCACTGAAGCACAACAGGGAAGCGGCCAATTCCTACGTGGGCGCTAGGAAGTTGTCCAAGACCTTTAAACTCCTTTTCTTCTGGGAGCTGACCCAGATTTGACTATTTCTCTAATGGTAAAAAAAACACTCGCTACTTAATACCTGCGGTAAATGATTATATGCTGATGATGCAGGATCCTTGAAGACTGCAAAGGGCTGGAGGTATTTGTTGTTAAATCGACAGTTTTGCACAAGTAATCATTGTAACTGCCTACGAAAAAACCCAGAATCTCCTCCATGGGGAAAGGCAACAGTGATAATTGCAGGTATTTCATATTAGAAGAAAACTAGCAGGAAAAGAAAAACAAACACCATTTCTGCCCACTTCTCCAACCACAGTGATCAACTTACACATTCCAATTTTATTTTAAAAAACTGGACACATTCTGTTTCCAGAACAGTCTTTTTAAAAAATGTGCCTTGTAAGGCCTTTTTTGTAATATGCTTCCTTTACTAATGATTTTTAAATGTTCTTCTAATCAGCTTGAAAGGGACCAGTAATTTTTGGCTCAGCTGTAGCAGCAATAGAAGGAATCAGCACAACATGCCAGAGGAATGTAAAATGTACTAACCAGATACAAAGTCAGCTATACAAGACTGAAATCCATGCAAATCCACATCAGATTGTCTGTTTAACACTGCAGAATTTGTGGTATTTACTCTGCCATTCAAGAATACTCTTTTCATGACACTTACCCTGATCTCTCAAAACCACATATTATATACATAGCCATAATGCAAATGGGAACATTAGTGCTCTAAATCCATCTATTCTCCATTTTCTTTGAAAGCATAATGTATAATAATAAATTATTTTTCCTTTTAAATTACATTTCATTAATCTTTGTCCTTTAAAATACAGATACAAGCATATGGCCAGATATTTTTCTGTATACAGCATCATCATTCTTACGATAAAATTAATAGGTCTTCCAAGCAATTTTTGCTAAGCAGCCAAAAGTAAAGAGTGAGCAAATTACAATACTAATACTAATTTATTAAGCTACTTTCAAATGCCTTCAGCTTCCCTTTTCTTTGTTTGCAGCATTATAGGACCATTTTATAAAGCAAAACTGCAGATGTTCAGCCCTTTGTTTACTAAGGTAACTGCGGCTGAAAACGAAATGGAAGTGACAGCACCAGGGCTACCTCGCCTTGCCAGCAGCAACGCTGCGCTGGAGCGGCTGCTGCTGGAGGAAATTAAACTGTAGAAACTCTGAAGGATGACATTACTGGGGAGCTCTGCAATTCAGACTGGCAAGGAGGCAGGAGTGGGAGCCTTGGAGAGCTGCCACCACCTCCCTTCCATGAACCACGGTGTCCCTTTCCCGCTATGCTGCTTTCTGGGCTGTGCAACATGTTTTCTTAGACCTGCCACCCATATGGAGACTTGGACACGTTACACCAAGTCAATCATATCGGCCACTCCTGGTGTAAGACAAGCCTGCCACATTTATACCTCTGTCAGCATTAATTCTGCTGCTTTTGGAGGAGGGGACTAAACTCTGCTGTGCTGCAAGCAGCGGCTTATCGCAGCCAAGCAAACATACTGTGGGTTCACAAGACAAATAAAAGCTCTCAACTTTTACTTGCAGTTCATCCTGCAAAATTCTCTCGTTACAGACACATCTATTTCACAGCAAATTTGTATTTTTTAAACTTTCCTAAAGCAGGCGCTTATGAAGGCAAGTGCTACAATGCTTGGTCCTTACGACTGCATTTTAAATAACAAAAGCTAAAAGGCTCTCTGATTGATCAAAGTTGGTTTTTTTTTTTTTTTTATCAGAAGATCAACTGCTTCATGCTGTTAAAAATAAGAGAACAAATCCAAGCAATATTTTCTATTTCCCACTCCTACTCTTAGAAGCCCGTGTGACATTTATAACCACAGTGTAAAAGCTCATTAATACTCCACGCTGACCTATTAAAAAGGGTTTTTGGCTTAACACAATAGGAGACATTCTCGTGGAAAACAGGCTAGGAAAGGAGAGAACAGCTCAAGATAAGCCACCTCTCAACAAAGGCTCAAAGGATGAGATCATTAAATGACAGTGTTAAAAGCGCCCAACATTTTTCACCTCCTCTCTGCTCATTTCAAAACTAGCTTAAAACCACAGAATAAAAGCCCAATGAACAGCCCAGTACATTTTAAAAGGCAATTCTCTCTCAAAGGGCTGATAGCAGGCAGGGAGTGGGAGAAAGGTTTATTTTAGTTGAGCTAATCTGACAGACTGGCACCTACTCAGAGGTGTTGGAAGACGTCTGGCGCATCCACACACCCACCAGGAGCAGCACTAAATTCTTAAAGAAGACACGGTTGCCTATGCATTAAGTTCCCTTTTTAAGTACTTCTCCCTAGAAGCTTTGTTCTTTTCAAAGAAATCATTTAAAGCAAGCTCTCAATAAATGTGCTCTGGGGGGAGACACTTCCAACACTTGACCTTGGGGTTTGCCAAAAACAGCAAATGCTCAAGGCACCATGCCCGTGGAAGCACCAAAAAGGGTGAGAAATCACCTGCCTGCCAGATGAAGTGGAGTCCATATTCACCCCCCACGCAGTCTTATAAAGCCATCCTTTAGCTTAAATAATTGTGCTTTGCTTGGGGTTTTTTTCTACCATATACTTATGGAAAACAATCCTAGTTCCTCTCAGATTATGTTTTTCTAGACTGCAGCCAAGCTCTTCCAGGCTACTGGTGAAATGCTGGCTGATCCTTCCACCATTATCCTAATTACCCCTCCTTGACCTGTGGCTGTTTAAACTCATCTTCCTAAGTACAGAGAGGACACCTTCATTCTTTACTGCTCCCAAATGGTGATGTTGAGCTTATAGAAGAAATTAATTTTATCCGTCCTGAAGCACATGACATTCTCCTGAAACCAATTAATGGCAGAGGAAAGCAGTTCTTCTCACATAATAATTCAGTCCTCCTCTGCCTTGCCAGTGTCTCTCAGTTTTGGAGTTGGCAAATTTATTTAGCACGCTTTTAATTCTTCTGTAAAGGCTGCTAATGAAAATATTAAATAAAGCACGATTTGATCTTTGAGGAGCTCCAGCAGTACTTTTGCACAAACTTGCAGCGATAAAAAGGTTATCAAGAATGACAGCACTGAAAGACTCCAATCTTTAAAGGTATCTTAACCACCTCAAAAGCCCTTCTTGCAGGAAACAGGATTACCATGATGCAATCAAATTATGTCCAATTATCTCAAGTATTTCGAGCATTTGTGCCAGCCACCCACCCCAAAGAAAAACAAAAACTGAAATAACACTGTTTGACACGCACAGATGCAGCAAGCCCAGCGACCACTTTTATTCAAACTAACCCAGAAAGAAGGTCATTGTCGTCTCCTGGTTCCCCCAAGACATCCCTCCCATCCACATGAAGATGCTTTCTTAGCATCACGAAACAGCTTGCAAAGCACAGATCCCCTATGATACTGCAATTAGCTAATTTCCTATACTGATATCTCTTACACAGCGAACAGCATTTTAATTAATTCTTTAAATATATATTCCTCCAATAGGTTGAACCTTAATTAAAATTATAAGTGCCTGATAGCATCTTCTTATCTGGTTACGAACAGATTTTTTTTAAATTTGCAATGATGATATCACAACCACATTAAAAGGAATACATACTGGATTTTATGTTCTTTCAGTTCAGCATAACACTAAGAAAATTAATTCAATCTGCATTTACACTCACAGAATCTGTCTCCTGCTTCCGTAATAAATATTTTTGCTTTGTTTCAAACAGAAGTTTTACAAAACTGTTTTAAACTTTGCCCTGGATGCGTCTCTGACCACCAGAGATCTGCTGATGCTTAATCTTGTATTTCATTAGTTATTGCTTAATTAGAACCCCATTTGAAAGAAGTTGAATAAAAATGGGCTATTTAATTATCGTGAGACATGAAAGAGGCAGAAAGCTCTTTGTAATTCAAGCTGCTCCTCAGCAAGTTTTTATCGTGTTTATCACAGACATCATACGTGACTTTGCCGTCTATCTCTCTCTCAGCTCTGCACCTCCTGATGCAGCTCTTCAGTCAGCACATCTGCCACTACTCCTACATCCATCTTCTCACAGCTCCCCTGGCATTGGGGAGCACCACAACCCCTGGCTGGGAGACACGTTCTGGCAGCCCAGGAGCGCCAAAGGCTTCCCAGGCCCCACCCTGTGCTTTATCACACTTTAACCCAAAAGACCAGCACAGCAACCAGGGGGAAAACTCCAGCAGCATCTTTCAGTTGTGACAAGTGCACAGCTAAACAAGAGGCCTTTTCAAACCTAGCAGGATTTACTACAGCTCTAAAGCAAGCAGGCCTTCTTTGGTACTAGCACTACCCTTAAATATTGATTAAAAAACTAGAAAAGTTTATCCTGAGTCCACCTGAACTGCAGCCTTTTCTCTTTATAGCCGACCAATTAACAAAACCAGCAAGTTTACAATGCAAGAACAGAATGACCAAGTTAGTATCTATTACATGCACAACTAAACACCAAATTGTATCAGTATTTCCCCACTGCCCTTGTTCAGGAACCATTTACACACGAACGCCAAATTACATTCTGTTTTCAGGCTTGGGCATCCGAGTATAATTTCAGCTTCCCGATATAAACAAAATGTGCTCGAAACCTTCAATTTATTTGAGAAGCATTCAGAAATTTCAGTCGTGTCAGAAACCACTATCTGAAAGGCTTATTTGTGAATTGTAAATGGAAGCGTTACTGCTCTGTATTATGCAAATAGCCAGATTCTAGCATTGTAACAGAAGCAATCAGCTCGTTATCCTGCCAGTCCTGCAAGCAAACACCTTCTTAGAACATCATTTCCAAAACTGCTTGTGTGCTCCCTTAACTGCACTGGTTTTGATACTAATGAAGGATTTACCACCCACTTAAATGAGATGAGAGTCACCCAACAACAAGCATTTCTGAAAATTCGGCCATTATCTTTAACTTGGAATGCAAACAATACTGTCATACTTATCAAAAATTCCTATACAAGCACTTAGGTTAACAAACACAAGATATCCAGTGGAACTGAGAAATGGAAAAGTAAGAGAGCAGATATCAGGACTCTTGTTAAATAAGCATCACACGATGCATTCCATCAATACAACAATTAGCTTTGCTTGAGTGTTCAACAACTGGGTTTAGTTGGATAAATTATATAGCTAAACAATTGTGTGTGAAAAATAAGAGTATGTGCAACTGTCTTAAAATGAGATCATATATATCCTGACAGCCATCCTTTATGGAAAAATTATGCATATGGTGCGTGTGGGTGGACTGAAACCACAAGAGGATGAGCGTTACCTCGCTGCAGCTCTGTAAGGCAGGCCAGGGTGGAGGGCTCAGAGCAGACTGGGCGCTTGTCAGATCCATCAGCACATAAATCAGTGTATTGGTATCAGCAACTCGAGTCACGTGGAGCCCATTAAACCTGCAACGTTACCTCATCCCTGCAGCGCTCAAGAAACCCCGTCAGACAGACGCTGCCTGCCACCTGCACCTGCCCAGGTAACGCCTCGCAGGTGGCGGGTGTGCCAGGACAGGCAGCGTGACCAGGACAGGCTGTGCCAGGGCACGATGGCCAGTGCACCAAACCACACT